>JAJIZJ010000212.1:0-91610 GCA_022606455.1 Callitettix versicolor
AACTACATCATATATTTATTGTCAATTTTATATCACATTCGTGCTTGCAACCACTTCAATCACACAGAATAACATTTATTTTTTTTTAATTTCATGAGTTTTTTATTAATTTATTTAATTATAGAATAGTAAAAATTACATTGCAGGCTTGATGCGATTGTAATAAAAATGTTTATCTCCTCATCTACTCACACATTATTGTTTCTGAAACGATGTAATTATATTTAAATATTTTAAAATAATGTTACATTTGTCCGAAAGTGCAAAACTATTCAGGTGGAGAAACAGTGTTTAAACCTCAAGTGTTTAATGAAACTGGGGAAACAGCCATAGAACCTCGTTTCACGTTAAAAGAAGTGTACGAAAGTGCTTTTTTATTGCCCAAAAAAGTATTTGAGACTATATTCAGTATATTGATATGTCTTCCCTAGTTTCGACAATTCTACTTTCGTTGACGTATTTCGGAGAACCTCCATCTTCAAAAAATATATTTATACTCTATGCTCTAATACTCTATACAAATCTATACTGTATATAATGTATAGATTAGTTATCGTTATCGTTATCGATGCCATTGTCGTTGTCTTTTTTATTGTTATTGTTATTATTATTATTTATTAATTACTATTATTATTATCATTATTATTATTATTATTTTTATTATTATTATTATTATTATTATTATTATTAATATTATTATTATTATTATTATTATTATTATTATTATTATTATTATCATTATTATCTACTAGACGGATTTACCTAAATTTGTTTATTTTGTAAATTAACAAGAAATCAAGTTTATATCAGGAAATAATATCTTTTATGTGTTATTTTTTATTATTGTCACATAGAAATTTAACGGATTAAAATCAATATTGAATTTTACTAAGAGAATTATAAAAATACTTTATTCGTCGTCAATAAAATAATCTTTTGAATAGAGCAATGTAATCAAGAGAACCTATTCTATGTTTGTTGTGTTTTCAATATTTCATTACTGAATTGTAAAACAAAGAAATTTAAAAAAATATATAATAAGCAATTTTTGTCATTTTTGATTAATGTTAACCATATTTTCAGATAATTTTAATAATTTACTTTACAAAACGAAATAAACAAATTGATTTAAAAAATTAAAATTATATCAAAATATTTTTTTTCGTAAGTACTATGGTTTATTATTATAAACCATTTAAGTATTACACTCGAATGATTATAATGTTATTCGCATATTTACTGAGACTGTAATATCATCAGTTCATTTCTTATCTACCCATTGATCTTGCAGTCTCATTAATAATAAAATAAAACCAAAGTAAATAGCAAATGCCAAAGTAAAGCATGTATTATAGTTATGAATTATATTATATTATAATTATTATAATATTATTATCATTATATTATCACTATTATTTACATTTTAAAATATATTCTCTTCTTCACATATATTATTATTTTCTACTAGACGGATCACTTTAAATCAGTTTATTTTGTAAATTTTGTAAATCAATTTTATATCAGGAAATAATATATTTTATGTGTTATATTTTATTATTATCACTAAAAAATATAAAGGAATAAAATTAAAATTGAATTTTTACTAAGATAATTATAAAAATACTTTTTTCGTCTTTAATCAAATAATTTTTTGAATAGAATAATGTCTGCAAGAGAACGTGTTCTATTTTAGTTGTGTATTCATTGGTCTAGTACTGAATTTTAAAACAAAGAAATTTCAAAACAATGTATTAAGCAATTTTTGTTATTTTTGATTAAAGTTAACTATATTTTCAGATAGCTTAATAATTTACGTTAAAAACGATCACACAAATTGAAAAAAAGAAATAAAATTTTATCAAGAATATTTTTTTTGTAAATGCAATGGTTTATTACTAAAGTATTACATTAGAATGATTAAAATTTCAATCGCATATTTACTGAGACAGAATATAAGGAATATAATCAGTTCATTTGTTATCTAGCCATTGATCTTGCAGTCTCATTAACAATAAAAAAACACCAAAGTAATTAACAAATGGCAAAGAAAAAAATTTATTATTGTTTTGAAATAACAAGTGGAACTTTTCAAAATGTGAAAAGATTGAAATATTTCAAAATGTTCTCAATTTTTAGAAATCATCATGAAAGTATCTGTTTGCACTCAGCATTACTGTTAAATTCGTACTTGCTAAGAATTAAAAAATACATCTTTTGTTTCCTATGTCAAAATACTAAGTGAAATTTAGAAACATTTACGCATAGAGTTAATCTTATATGAAACCGAGTATAAATAAACAAAATAACATTATTTATTTCTACAAAATAATTTACAAAATATACGTAAGGACAAACAAAAAATATATGTTTGTTTTAAGTGTATTAAAATATTTCAGATTGTTATTACAATTATACAAGCATATGACTGAAAAGTAAATATATTTCTTACAAAATAAGTTATAAAAATCAATTTTTAATTATCAATCAAAGAATATCGCATTCTTTATATTAATAAGAAAAAAGTACCAAATAAATTACAAAAAAAATTTTCTTTAAGTAGCATGTTCAGTTATTCGCAATTGTAAATAATTTTAATTCTTCTACAATTTTAAAATACCAGAGCCTTTTTTTGTTGCATTAACTGAAATTTATTACTAATTTACTAAGGCCAGTATGAGGTATAAATTACATAACGACCTTAGTAACTCAGTGATAAAAATCTGTTTATTGGTCATCCACTCACGGTTACTGATGTCTTGATAACTGTAAAATGCATGTAAAAAAACTTTGTTTCAATAACGATATAAATTACTTTCATTAATGTAGAATTATTCGCACTTGTAAACTCTTAACTTTATACAAACTTATAAATTTAAAAGAAGTTTTATTCTAGAGTAACTAATCTAAATTTTTTGTATTTGCTGCGTTTATTATTTGTACATGCTGTAATATTATTACAGACATGTATCCAGCCTCCTTCCTTTTTACTGCTAAGAACAGCCATATTATTCGAGATGGCATCCCATTCCTTTTCTGATGTTAACATATTCTCGTATATATTTTCTGCAGAATGTTCTCCAGTGATTCGACTAAAGTCTTCGTGTTGTTCTCTTTTTGCTAAGCTCTTTTTGAGGCTTGTTCTCAACTCATTACGTACTGAGCTTAAAGATGGTCTTTCGTTCTGCCGCCATTAGATCTGTGGATTCACACCCAACACGACGAACACCGCAGCCTCTGATACTGTGCGATGAGAACTCGCAATTCTCATTACCACTCTTTTCTGAACAGCAACTAGCCGAGTGCGTTACTTCCGCACCTACAACGCATCCGCCTAGTTTAATAACATTGATTGTAGTTTGATGCAACTTTCTCTGTGGCACTATCGCACGTAGCTCTGATATGTTCCCCGAAACGTAAGTTGTTTTCAAGCCTGACCCCGAGGTATTCCATCCCCTAATTATTTTTTCCGGTAACTTTCATAGCCTCAATATCATAGCAACCGAGTTACACAAATTGGACTTTCTTGAAAACATAGAAAAAATCCAAAATAATTTTCCAAACGTCTCTCCTGGTTTTCAAACAGCCTACGCCTGCGAATAAGTACATTATTTTCCCGTCAACCTATACTTCCTTATGAATGGTTCGCAGTGCTCGCGTATCTCGAGGTAAATTAATACATTTCTGTCCAGGTATGCCTGGCTGTGCGCATCTCCGTACACAATAGCTTCATCCTGATTGCTACGTTTTTTTTCTGTAATGACACAAAAGGTTGCAAGAGAACTTTTTAATTTCTAATTTTTTAGTTTAATTTATAACTTTGTTAATTAGCAGTGCTCATGGCGACGAAGGCTCTCTACGATGCAAAACTCAAACTTAAGTACATTCAGTTCCTGCTATAGGATAAAAGATTTATAAAAGATTTGCACTTCTCTTTTGGAACACGGTAATATTTTACAATGTCCTTACAATCAGGTGGAGAAACAGGTTAACCTCAAGTTTTTAATGAAACTGGAGAGACTGCTATAGAATCTCGTGTCACATTAAAAGGATTGAATATTTTATCACGCAAAACAGTTTTTGAGACTATCTTCAGTATAATGATCTGCCTTCCCTAGTTTCGTCAATTCTACTTTCGTTGTCGTCTTTCGGAAAACCTCCATCTTCAAAAACTATACCTATACTCTATACTCTATACTCTATACTTTATACTTTATACTAACCAATACAATATATAAAGTATAGATTATTTATCGTTATTCATTGTAAACATTATAGGTTTTTACAAACGTATGACACTGGAATGGATAAAACATACATTGCACACTTACTAGAACAGTAATAAAATTCAATATTTACTCATTATTTGTCATATAAAACTGTTATCTTGTTAACAACAATTAGAAAATTATAAGATACAAATTTATAAACTCGAATAAAGAAAGGAATTATTTCCCTAAATATCAAAATGAATTTTATTTAAACTGTAAAAACAATTCTTACACTCTAAATACTTTTATCTCCAAATTTATAATGAAATTATTTTATTAAAATACAAAACTGCTTTCTCTTGTATTACTTTCAAAGGACAAATCCATAATTCTTTCATGATTTACATATTAGATATAGAGAATATTTGCCAGAGATAAAACATGTTTGTTCATCTTATTACTGATGCTGATGTTTTAACAATCTATTAAGCTATAGGCCTAATATTTTTTTGGATTTTATGGGCAATAAACCTGATTATCTAAACAATCCTAACCATTTCCACAAACTAAATTTTATGATCACTAATCAACAAAAGCAATTTCGAAATATTTCAATTCAAAAAAATTACTGAAAAATTTCAGTCAGTACAGATGGACATTTCCGGATGTCAGATCGGAAACACGGTCAGTCAAATCAAACTTTATCAGACGAATGGAAAAACAGTAGGCAAGAATAATTACGATCATTCAAAAGATCAAATGTCTGAACAACGACAAATACTTATCTATGACAATATGTGTGACAATTAATTACTTGTCTGAAAATAATTTTTAGTTGTAACTTAATAATATTAGATAGTTTGTAGTCATTTCTTTTATATTGGATTATAATAATTAAACTTTCCCTTTAATTTCTATTAACGTTTTTAGCATTTTAAAAACTTCTAATATAATACATTACAAAACAATAACAAAATTATATTCTACACGGATTTCACTAAATAAAACTACTTAATAAATTGGACATAACGTCTACATTATAAAAACAATAAGATTGTTGTATGTGAGATGGATTATTGCTGACGAATGACACTCCAATGATTAAAATTTGAATTACGTACTTCTTAAGACAGTGATGAAAATTAATTAATTCGTTATGTAATATAATAAAATAAAAAATATTTATTATACCTGAGTAAATATAAAAATATAGGTTTTACTTAATATTGACTTGTTTATATTTTTAATGACTTGGAAATATGAAAATTAAAACATTTTCACATTTTGTGTATTTCCATTTGTTATTTTAAAGTAATAATTGCTGTAATGCGGCAACCAGTCGAATACTTTGTAGTCGAATTATTGTAAATGAGACCTTACGTTTATTATAAAAAAACGAAATGATAATTTTTTATCACTCTCTTAGTTAAATTGTGCTTAAAATTTTTATTAATTCCATTTTCATATTCAGTATTTAACTATCGCACGAGGAAGATCTAATTTTGATATGTCAATTTGTTATAAAGTTCTATTTAGAACCTCAGTTGTCTATTTTAATAATAATTTTGTTATTATTTTATAACGTGCAAAATACTTTTTAAAATTGTAAAAGTATAATCCAAATTAAATAATTGTTTAATATGATTTTTACCTATTGAACATATCAATATATATATATATATATATATATATATATATATATATATATATATATTATTTCTAATTATATATATATATATATATATATATATATATATATATATATAAAATCTAGCCTCTCAGAGTTAAATCCAATATTTCAATTACTGTTAACGTTTCCCTTACGTTAATAAATAGTTTAATAGTTTGGTTTATTCACTCATACGAAAATAGTTTTTGTATTTCTCGGTTTCCGATCAAATATATTCCATTAACAGTACTATAATCATATAATCATATTGTTTCACACACACACACACACACACACACACACACACACACACATATATATATATATATATATATATATATATATATATATATATATAGAGAGAGAGAGAGAGAGAGAGAGAGAGAGAGAGATAGATATATTATTTTATTATTTATTTATTTATTAAGAAAAAATTTAAAAAAACAAATTAATTCAATGTTTTTTAGGGTGATAAAGAAGTACTGAAGTTCAAAGAATGACAATAGTTAATCAATTATAGTTTAAAATAATAAATACAATTCTATAACATTTAACCAAGAAATTTTTAAAATATTGGCACTATTGCTGATATATAACTAAAATAAAATCAGATCAGATATGTATAATCACAAATGATCAGATCGTATCACGACGTTAAAAAAAATCACACTATAGGCCCTAATTATTTGTTTTACTGAAACGATATATTTTTTTTAACTCTATGCAAACAAATTCCGTGCAATAAAAAAATATTTAACAATACAGAATTATTAGAAATAATAATAAATCTTTTATAAAACGTGTTTAACATTGTTTTAGGTGGGAGACAAAAACATTCGCTTCCAATTTGAAAGTTTTCTGTTGTAAAATGTTTGGTTTTACAAATTTGATTTACGTGAATTGCATTCAAATTTTAAAATACAACGTCGTGAAATAATTGACGATTTCAAATCGAAATTATTTAATTTCCGAATTATTTATTTATATTAGTTCATATTTTTTTTTTTTAATACCGTTCTGTAGGTACATAGTTAGTAAGATTAAAATGTAAAATTGTTGATTGATTTAATTTGTTTACATAAATATTGGTTTACAATTTAAAACGACGAATATTATAAAATGTTTGAACATAGTTAAAAAGCATATGACAATTTATGTATACATTTTATTTGATTAAAGATGCGCTAGTGCTTGTGTCAGCGTGAAACGCAATTTGTAAGGACGACAAAAAAGAGAGAAGGAATCAATCGACTGGCTTAAAATATATAACATCAAATCAAAACTTCTCACATCGTAGCCTAAATGCATCCCCGAGTTCTCTGTGCCATTCTTCTGATCCTAAGACACTTCCGTCTCTGCACCGAGATATCCTCAGTCCCCCTGTAAACCTGCTGTCGTCTTATGTAAGGTTTTTTGCAGGGCATGGCCAAAACGCAAGCCTTAACGAATGGTCCGCGACACTCATTAACCACGTCCTCAGAGTCGTTAACACTCGTATACTCCGGATAGTCAATATGACTACAAAACAGTCCAAAATTTACAGCTTCCCTCAGTATCTTGTTATCCATCTTCCCCACGATCAATCTGCATAGATGTTCCTTCCTAAAAGTGCGGTTCCCCACAGTTTTTCCAATGGAAAAAGTAATATAATTGTGGTCGCTACCTCAGGATCCTTCTATCACGTCACACTATTGAACTACATGGACAAAACGTTCTGAGACCAAGTGGTCAATCTCTTTTCGTGCGTCGACGTTGAAATCGGAATCGACGTTGGAATTTACCCTTGCAGGCTTATCCTTCTTGGGTGTATCATGTTTTAGATTACACATATTTATTCTTCATCAAAAGAAAGGCGGAATAATATTATTGTTATTATCATTATTATTATTATTATTATTATTACTGTCCTTAGTATTATCATTATTATTTGAATTTTAAAACATATTCATTTCTTCACGTACATCATTTTCTACTAGATGGATTTAACTAAATATGTTTATTTTGTAAATTAACATGAAATCACATTTATATCAGGAAATAATATCTTTATGGGTTATTTTTTTTATTATCACATAAAAATTTAAAGGATTAAAATTTAAATTGAATTTTTATTAAGAGAGATAAAAAATATTTTATTCGTCATCAATCAAATAATCTTTTGAATTGGGTATTGTATTCAAATGAACGTATTGTATGTTAGTTGTGTATTCATTGTTTAATACTGAATTTAGAAACAAATTTAAATAAGAATGTATTAAGCAATTTGTCTCATTTTTGATTAAAGTTAATAATATTTTCAGATAAACTTTATAATTTACGTTAGAAAACGGATTACACAAATTGACATAAAATATCAAAATAATATCATTTTTGTTAAATGCTGTGGTTTGTTACTAAAGTATTACAATGGAATTATTACAATTTTAATCGCATATTTACTGAAACAGAAATGTAATCATATTTACTGAGACAGTAATATAATCAGTTCATTTGTTATCTACCCATTGATCTTGCAGTCACATTAACAATAAAATAGCGCCAAAAGTAGTAATAAAAACTCATATGAAAATAGTTTTTTGTATATCTCGGTTTCCGATTAAATAATTTTCCTTTATAATCATATTGTTTCACACACACACACACACACACACACACACACACACACACACACACACACACACACACACACACACACACACACACACACATATATATATATATATATATATATATATATATATATATTAGTCAGATAAAGTTATTTAAAAAATAGTTTAATTACTGTTTTTTAGAGTGACTAGGATGTACTGAAGTTAAAATAATTACAATAATGGATCAATGATATTTTAAAATTATAAATATAGTAATATAATATTTAAGCAAGACATTTTTTACATATCTGCACTATTGTTGACATGTAAAGATAATAACACCAGATCAGATATGTATTACTCACATATGATCAGTTGTTAAAAAAAAGTCACACCAAAATTATAGGTTTTACTCAATCGATGTAAAAGTTTTTTTAAAATTCTATGCAAAAATATTTCGTGCAATAAAAAATACTTAACAATACAGAATTATTAGAAAAAATAATAAATCTTTTATAAAACATGTTTAACATTGTTATAGGTTGCTACATAAAAAAATTTCCTTCCAATTTGAAAGTTTTCTGTAGTAGAATGTTTGGTTTTACAAATCTGGTTTACGTGAATTTCATTCACATTTTAAAATCCAAAATTGTGATATAATTAACGATTTGAAATCGAATCTATTTATTTTCCAAATTATTCATTTATGTTAGTTTATATTTATTTTTGTTAATACCGTTCTGAAGGTATATAGTTAGTAAGATTAAAATATAAACTTGTTGATTGATTTGCTTTGATTGATTTAATTTGTTTATATAAATATTGGTTTTTAATTTAAAACGATGAATTTTATAGAATGTTTGTACTTATTAAAAAAGCATATGACAATTAATATATACATTTCATTTGTTTCAAGATGCGTTGGTGAGTGTGCCTGCGTGCCAAGCAATTTGTAAGGACGACAAAAGAAAGAAGGAATCAATCGATTGACTTAAAATTTATAACAATAAATCAAAACTTCTTGGAATAGAATCTTAGTGTTTGTCAGAATTTTCGCTCAAAAATGGCGGGTTTTAGGATAAATAAAGAGGTTGAAAATGTTCATATGAGGATTAAGCACCAATTATTTTTGGGAGGTTCTCAAATTTAAAGAAAATGTATCTTGAATCCAAATGTGCCACTGGAATTGAAACAATTTTGAACAGATGGAAATCTTCACGCTGAATTGAAACAAGTCACTTAAATTTTACATTTTTTGAAAAAAAAAATAGTCCTGAATTTTATTTGTTTTAGAGTTTTTGTTTTGAATCTGAATAGGTAATGTAATATACCAAATAAATAGGGAATTCTCCGATGAATTAGACCGTTTCATTAACAGTTTACATGTTTAGAGACTTAATTTAATTTTAGTTTAGAGACTTTTTAAGGGCTAACAGTACTTTTACGAATAGTATAATACGAAATGTAAATACGTTTCATAAAATTTCATGTTCTCACCTGAAAAAGGATAAACAAGCTGTAAAATGCTGCACTCTGGTACTTATTAAATGTATTTCACAAATTCTACCAAGACAGTGCAGCTCACTGCTGGTTGTAATAAATATACTAATAAATATACTAATAAATATACTAAATTTATTACTGAATTACTAAATTTATAGGTAATCGATATTGTACTTATATTTGCAATGCAACTGATAAAGTTCTTTAAATATATCTTTTTACAAAAAGATATCTGTATCTGTAGACTGAAATACATAGAGCTGAAGTTTCATTCACTGATTTAACTTAAAAGTTTAAAGTACACAAGGAACATTTTTTCCCGAAAATTTCCCCATTAAAAACTTAAAATTTAGTAAAAACGAACCCACGTATCGCTACACCCAAAAGACGTAGAGAGCTGAAATTTCGTACATAAATGATTACCTTAGGCTTCAGAGGTATGCAAAGAAAAGGTTTTCCAAAGTTCCTCGCCTAAAGATTTCACAAAAAGCAAAAACGAATTTTATATTTTATCTTTGTTTCTCTACGTCAAAAAGACAAAAAGAATTGAGATTTCGAATACTTAGTTACCTTAATCTTTAAAAATGTGCAAAAAAGACATTTCCAAAAATCCACTCATAAAGGGGTAAATAGGTATATTTTACTTTGTTTTGTCTATATATCTCCACATCAAAATTTTAAAAATATGAATAAAAACTTAGTTCTTGTACATTGCAGTTTTTGTACAAAAAGCGTTTTGGTACACAGGCGTACCATACTTAAGCTCTGTACGTGTACAAGGAAAGTGTTTTTCCAAAATTCCTTGTCGAATGATAGGTTACAATTTAGTAAGTTTTTCATTCTTAATTTTAATTTTTTTTTTTTTTTTTTTTTTTGATGTTTAACGTTCGACTATTGTGCACACTTGAGCTAATGCAGACGATGGGAATAACACGCTTAACATGCTTTGGAAAATTAAGAGTATTCGTACTCTGAATCTTCCAGAGTAAGGTTTGTGAAGAATTAAGCGAATATTAATTCGGCAGAGCAAGATACCCGGATAGTTAAGGCATATAACGTTCGTCGGTGTCAAAGAAGACAGAAGAGAGAAGAAGGAAGAAAAAAGAGAGAAGAAGGAAGAAAGAAAAAAGAAGAGTGAAGAGGGAAGAAAGAAGAAAGAAAAAAGAAGAGAGAAGAAAGAATAGGATCGCTAAAGATCGAAGATTACTTACACCATGAACATAATGTTCTACATCCTATTGTAAGTAGGAAATCTATAAATTAGGACAGTTGTCTAATTATTTAAATAAAACAAGTTTTTAATATTCAACAAAAAATACATATTGCGTATTAAAGTGTAAAATATTTTCAAATGAAAAATTACTCTAATTTTGTACGTAATTTTCAAACTAAATAATTTCATAATTTAAGTGCTATAAATATATTTTGATTTTAAGTCATTTAGCTTGTATATTGAAACCTGTTTAGTGCCAATATTTATATTACATATTTTAGTTTAAGTTATAAGTAGGAATTTAACGATGACAATGACTACTCCAAAAATGAAAAGGAAATACCTAGATATGATACCTGAATATAGTGGTGAACCCGCTATGCTCAACAGGTTCATTTCTATTTGTGATAAAATTGTTAATAAATTCTTTGTAACTGAAAATCCGGAAGATTTTCAGAATGAATCTTTGTTTTCATCCATACTTTCTAAACTAAAGGGACAGGCCTTAAAAATTGTTGTAAATTCAAACAATTATGCTTGGGATGATGTTAAAAATACCCTACTAACTAGTTATTCATACAAAAGAGATGTTTTTTTTTTTAAATTTGGAAATGAAAGTATTAAAGCAGGAAAATAACGAATCACCTTTTCATTTCAATGAAAGAGTTCAAAAACTATTAAAACTACAGATAGCTTTCTTTTTAAATATAGAAAAAACGAATGCAAAAGATATTTTGTGTGCCTATGTTCAGAAATTAGCATTAAGAGTGTTATTAAAGGGTTTTCAGGAACCATTGGGATCTCTGATGCACACGAAAAACCCTAGCACGCTTAATGAAGCTTTAAATATGTTGACTAACGACTTTCAGTTTAAAAATAATAAATTGTTTCAAAATAATCGACAAAATATACCACCTAAAACCCATAACTTACCAATTCGTAAACCTGTGATTAATAACCAACCTTTCCAAAATCAATAAAAACAATTTCCACAAAATAATCCTAACCAACTTAACAGACAAAATTTTGTAAGCCATAACCAACAGCAGAAACAATTCGGAAATCTTACACAACAACAAACTAATCAAACTTATCAACCCATACCGATGAGTGTATCTACACGTCAAACGGGAAACCCGATCAGACAAAACAAACTGTACCAGATAACAGGAAAGCCGGTTGATGAGGAAAATAAAACCAGTTCGATTGACTAAATCGTAGAGAAAATGCCGAATATTTCATTAGCTGAACAGACAGGAATTGACTATTACTTCACGGAAGATTATAGCGAAACACAAGACGGTTGACACTTTTGATAATTTTACTGAAGAAGACAATGCATACAAATTCACACAAGAAAATGAAAAAAATCAAAATCATTTTTTAGGACTTACGACGTTAAACAGAAATTTGCCATAATGTATATAGAAAATAACACAAACAATTTACCATACGTAACAAACCCAAAAACTAAATTTAAAAAATTAATTGACACTGGAAGTACCAAATAATTTATAAAAAATCTATTGGTTTTAATATTTTCAAGCATACTATTAAACAAGAACCGTTTGAAGTAAGCACAGCACACGGAATTTCGAAAGAAAAATTTAGCTGCAAATTAGCCATTTTAGGAAGGAAGATTTCAAAATTCTATTTATTTGATTTTCACAAAGATTTTGACTTGTTACTTGGACTAGATAATATAAGGGAATTAAAAATTACTTTAGATTTCGTAAATAATAAATTAGTATTTTGTGACAAGATACCTATTCAATTCTTTAACACAGACGAGCATAATACAAATAATATTAATAATAATAAAAAGTAAAAGAAAAAGGTAACACTTGCTATGTAATTAGAGCACGATCTAAACAAACGGTAAAATAAAAATTCTCAATATGTACAATGGAGAAGGAGTATTACCCCACAGACAGAAAGACGGGATAGAAATACCGCAGTGCATAGTAAAAGTATAAAATGGCGAGAGTTATTGCCCTGTAATTAATAATACAATATCAGATAGACGTTTAATTGTTGAACCAATGGACGTAGAACCGCTAAGCAATTTCAAAATTTGTAAATTAAGTAATAATCAAACGACTTCACTAAATTTCAACATGTTAAAATATAAATATGAACACTGAGGAAAAACGAGAAATTTTAAAATTAATTTCTGAATATTCTGACATATTCCACCATGAAAATAATAATTTGACGTTCACTAACCAAATTAAGCATGTGATTAGGACAACAGACGAAATACCCGTGTACACAAGAAACTACCGATACCCGGAAATTTATCGTAAGGAGGTAAATAACCAAATCCAGGAAATGCTTGACCAAGAAATAATTCCACCCTCACATTCACCGAGGAATTCACCCGTATGGATTGTTCCAAAAAAAGCAGACACATCAAACAGACAAAAGTTTAGGCTAGTAATTTATTTCCGAGGACTAAATTCAAAAACAACTGACGACAAATTCCCACTTCCTAATATAACAGACATATTGGACAAATTGGGGAGATCGCAATATTTCACGAACCAGGACCTTGCATCAGGCTTTCATCAGTTTGAAATACATCCCGGCAGCATTGATAAGACAACTTTTTCAACGGAAACTGGACACTATGAATTTATGAGAATGCCGTTCGGACTGAAAAATAGCCCACCGACATTTCAACGTACAAGAACAACGTGTTACGTAGAATCCAGAACGAAACTTGCTTAGTCTATCTCGATGACGTTATCATATATTCAACTAGCTTACAAGAACACGTGCAAAGACTAAGAGAGGCATTTGATAGATTAAGGGGAGCTAATTTCAAAATACAATTGGACAAAACGGAATTTTTAAAAAAGGAAGTTGCTTATTTGGATACGTAGTAACACCAGATGGAGTAAAGCCCAACCCAGAAAAAATAAAAGTTATAAAAAATTACCCAATTCCGAAAACAGCTAAGCAAATAAAGGGATTTCTCGAATTACTTGGATATTACCGAAAATTTATTAAACATTTCGCAGAAATAACTAAACCTTTTACCAGTTGTTTAAAGAAAAACTCCATAATTGACCCTAATAACCCCGACTACTTGAATTGCTTTGAAACATGCAAAAACATATTGACTAATGAACCAATTTTACAATACCCCGATTTCGAAAAGGAATTTATATTAACCACTGACGCTAGTAATTTTGCAATAGGAGCAATTTTAAGGCAAAATAAAAATGGAAAAGACCTTCCCATAGCGTATTCTAGTCGAACTCTTAATGACAGTGAGACTAACTATTCCGCAATTGAAAAGGAATTACTGGTAATCGTATGGGCGACAAAACACTTTAGGGCTTATTTATTTGGAAGAAAGTTCAAACTTTATAATGATCACAAACATTTGCAATGGTTATTCTCTGTTAAGGAACCGAATTCTAAACTTTTTAGATGGAGATTAAAATTAGAAGAATACAACTACGAAATAAAATATAAAAAAGGTAAATTAAACCAGAATGCGGACACATTATCCAGAATTCAACTGAATGTCACCGAAAAAGTATCAAAGGATCTTCAAAATTCTGTGGACGAAGAATTACAGAAGACTACAGCTGAGTCAACCCAACTGTATTTTCCAGAACTAGACGATAGTCAATGATAGTAAACTTTGATTTGGAGGAAGAAGATGCGTTATCAAGGAGGTCAATCAGCAAGTGATCAGTGAAGGAAGTGACCGAAACGTTCATTCCAATTTCGAAGGGAATACTCGAGTGGAAATTCCAATTTCTGAAGAACCTGTGAATTTTGGAAAAAACACATGGGAATTTTGGTAGACTATCAGCAAAAAAAAGTTAATATATTAAAATTATTTGGAAACTCTAAAATGAGATTAATCGTTGAAATTTCAAGAAATAACCTAGAAAACGACATTATTGGGGCGAAGCGCCCTCTATTCTCGACTTAATGCATTCCATTACATGCTACTCCTCCCACAGTTTTAAGCCGATCTCAATGAAATTTGAAATATATATTCTTCTAGGTTTCAGGGGTGCATACTTCGAATTTTGTCAAACAATTTTGAAAAACAACCGAGTTATTGATGAAAAAGTCTCCCATTTGTTTTGTGTGTGTAAGACAGAGACAGTAACTGTTTGCTAGACGAAGATAACGTCCATCGCCGCTGCGGTATACGTCACTACTTACGTACGCGAGCAAACTCATCAAAATTACCTGAAACAATGAGTCAGGTAGGAGGGGTTCGGGCTCAGGTTTGGGTTTGGCGAAGTGATAAGTCAGTAGTTTTCCGGTTACGGGTCGTGAACATGCCACGTCCAAGAGGCAGAGGTAGAACTTCAATCGGTCGCTTGACGATAGATCAGCAAAACTATCGAAATCGATTCGCAAATATAAACAATGATGATAATCAACCTGGGAGTGTTAATTTTCAAAATAACACGCAGTTCAGACATTTACAAATTGATTTCGAGAATGCTTTGCAAAACCTACAGTTATTTGAGTGCAATAATTGTTCTAGCGTTTTGATTAAAAACAAAGTATTTGATGTGTGCTCACAGTGTAAAAAAAATCGAAGCAAATACACATCGGCCAATAATATGAATGCTGGAGTTATTCCAAGTGAACTCGAAAATTTAACTGTTATTGAGCAGTTACTTATTGCGAGAGTGCAGCCTGTGATGCGCGTAATCATTGCTTCGCCCCATTTGTCCCGGGGGGATTCCTAGTTAATTTTGTAAAAGAATACCTAGTACCCAAGGTTATATATAATAATTATTTTGAAGATGACTTTTTTAAGAACTTGCAACATGTAGGTAAACATTTCAAATACTCTCAACTTTTATTAGTAAAATGTAACTATAAATTACTAGATATAACCGATGAGGAAGAAATTCGAGAGATTATAAAAAACTACCACTTAAGCAAAACCAATCACCGTGGAATACAAGAAACGTATGAACAAATTAAAAGGAAATATTATTGGCGTAATATAAAGGGACACATTCAAAACTTTATTAATTCTTGTGAAATATGTTTAATGACAAAGTACGATAGAGTACTTTTAAAGCTCGAGATGAATCTCACGCCTACACCAGTACGACCACAGTAAACAATCCACATAGATAGCATTTCGTTAGAAAAAAACAGATTTCTTAGTATCATAGACAGATTCTCTCGCTATGCACAAGTGTATCGTGTGGGAGGCGCACATGCTACCGAGGTCGCTGATAAACTCTTAGACTACTTTGCACTTTATGGAGTACCTGAGTCCATTGTTTCAGACAATGGAACTGAATTTAATAATAAAATAATTAAATAAATCTTGGAATTACACAAAATTAAAATACATTTTATAAGTACTCAACACCCACCTTCTAATGGAATATGTGAAAGATTCCATTCCACCCTAATTGAACACAAGGTTTTTAAATAACCAGGTAGAATTTAAAAACGATAATATTACAAATAAAATAAAATATGCAATTATAGCTTACAATAATACCATTCATTCCGTAACAAAATTAACACCATTTGAAGTATTGTATGGACATATTGACTCAAATCATATTTTGAATATTGACATTGAAAATCAGGCCACTAACGATTATGTAATAAGTCACAAAGAGAAAAAAAGAAATTATACGAATATTATACGAAATTATACGAAACTAACCAAAAGACTAAAGAAAACACACAATCTAAAAGGAACCAGAATAGAGAGCCTTTACCCGAAATCCCAACAGACGTTTATGTAAACAATTTGCAGAAACAAAGTAAAACTAAAAACAAATTTAACAAAGAAGAGGTGTTATCAATAAATCAAGAGAGGAAAACAGATGAAATAAAACCAAAACACCATAATACTAAGCAGAAAATATATTTATCTAAAATTAAAAGATCGAGGAAATTCAAAAATATAAAAAGTAACAAAGTCCTAAATCCTGCTCCAGGGTCCTCCCGTTCCTTGACAGAGCCACTGCCGACCAAGCAGAATTTAAGAATATCTCCAAAAACTTAGGGATGATTCCAATAGATTTAGGACCAGCAAAACTGAAGTCTTCATTTCAAACCTTTGTACACTATTTTAGTTTAAGTGATTTCATTGTACAGTTAAATAATATTGATGTCTATTACAATAACGTGTTGAATCATTTTTATAGAAATTGTAGCAATTACCATGCTAAGAGTCAAGAAAGAATTAAAAACTAAATTATAATTTGTAAATGAAAGAAGTTAATTGTAAGCTAGATTCAAATAACAACATTGTGTATTTTATAAACATGCCTATTGTTGAAAACAAATTAATATTTATAAGTTATATTCTTTACCAGCTAAGTATGAATCAGAATTCGTAACTATTATACTTAGCGTCTTAAGAAGCTAATTGGGAAAACTTCGAGGGAAGCTGCTGTTCAACCACCCTAGGAAGTTTTGTTTACGAGTGGAGGAGTTATATAGGCAATAAGTGTAGACTTTGCTAGATTTAGTGATGACAATGTAGTTTTTAGCATGGTAAGCATTTTCATTAGTTATACAAATAATAATTGTAGACTGCTAGATTTAGTGATGACAATGTAGTTTTTAGTATGGTAAGCATTTTTGTTGTATGTGGAGAGGGAAGAGGGAAACATAAGCTCAGTGTTAGTCGAGGTTTCACTCAGTTCGCATCTCAATGAATATGAATAATTATTATAAATTTTTAAGTGCATATTAAATTTTTATTGTAATTAATAAAAAGTTGATTTTTTTAAAAAGCGATATCCTCGAAACCATACCATGAGTTATATATAAAAGACAATAACGCTTCTTCCAAGAACACGAAAATTTCAGTTTTGTAACGTTTGTCAGCCCTTTATACGGAAACGGCTTCAAGCACTCCATGACACTTATCCATTGTTACGCAACTCTGTGTTGTGGCAAAGTTTAAGGCAATCTCAAACCCTCATCAACGTTTTTATACAAAATGGCGGGCACTCACAATGCCTGATTTGTATAAGAACTGAGTATTTTCATTCGCTCTAGACTTACTGTAGTTTATATTGAAACAAAATGTTTTAGTCGAATTTCAAATTAATCAACTATAATGTTTAATTCCCGAAAAATACATAATTTTCTTTGTATTATGTAAATATATGCCCTGAAAAATACACAGCTAATTAATACTGTATTTCATGCACGATAGTATAATTAGAGAAGGACTATTTATTTGTAATCAAATAATAAATTTATTGAAAAAAGTACGTATTTTTACTCATATTTAATAAATGTAAATGTTTACAAGATTTAAATTTGCCGCGTTTAAAAGATTTAAAATGCTCCCCCTTTAATTGGCACACTGCCGACACCCTCAATTCTAATCAGTTCTTAGCGTGACTCGGTTAGAAGAGCACGTTCGTTTCACAGCTGCCCGTTCTTTATTTCACGAAGGTCAAGGTTTCGTGAAAACGAAAGTCATTACAAAATAATTTACGCGAACTAATTAATTCTTGTTTTTTGTGTTTAAATTATTTTGGTGTAAGTTTAAATAGTGATCATTGTACAAGTCTCATATTTAATAATGTTTTTTTTTTGTTACGTACTTAAACATTTTTAAAACTTTGTTTTCAGGACGGAACATAATAATTTTTTTAAGTTATCTCTTTAATGACAGATACATTCAGGTAATTAATTTTGTTTATATTAGATTTAGAATAAATATTAGATTTTATATATATATATATATATATATATATATATATATATATATATATATATATATACATTCTAGTCTACTTAAATCTGCGTTATTAAAGTAAGGCCTTCAATAATATTACTTTCGTACATAATACAATTTGATAATTTAATGTTCAATGCACATTTCTAGTGTAGGCCTACTAAAAAACATTTTTTTAAAACCCAAACCGAATTTCAAATAAGGAACTAAAGCTGTTTACGCAAAACGTAATAATAACTTAAGAGATCTCAGTTAATGTATTTTTTTATATGAAAGTAGATGAAAAATATTTTAGTGTAGTGTAATATTCCAGTATATAGGGTCATACTGCCATGAACCGTCATTTCTTCTAAATTTTGAAAAGTAAAAAATAAAATATTTAGTACTTACATATTTTTGACCAGGAAGTGACTCGGGTGTAATCTTTACTGTAACGCTTATAATCACACTTTAAATTTAGCCCAACAATTATAATCTTTCAAAAAGCTGTCGCAAGAACTTTGATGATTGTGAACAGAAAAACTCACTTATCGCTTTTATTTAATTAAATAAAAACACTTGTATTTAGATACATTTATGTGTACAAAGCTCTGTACAGGTTCCTTTAAGGCAGTTTAATTTTAGAAAAAAGTCAGCAGTGATGGTTGCTCAAACAAAATTAACAATCGAAAATCTTTTAAAGTAAACGAGGGGGTTTACGGTATTAGATAATTTTTTTGGGTTTTAAATGTTCAATTATTTATTCATAAGTTATTGTAGTTCCTTCATTTGTTTTAGTACTTTTTAAGTTAATAGGAAATTTATTTTCTTGAATCATATTTTCAAAATATGTACTTTTAAGTTTATTAACTATTTAATTAGTTTATCTCATATTTTTATTGTAATTGGTTCAATAATAAAGTAAGACAAGTAAATTCATGTTAATAGTATTCCTGTTTTAATAAATGATTCTTCTATAGGACTAGCTCAAATTCATGTTAATATGATGATTGTAGAAATTATTAATCAGAATATTATTTGACTTACTGGATAAAATGTTATTCTATTGAATTTTCTGTTTTGCATTATCGATACAAATACTAAAATTATAATTGATATTAATAGGGCAATTACACTACCCAATTTATTTTTAATTGACCGTAAGATTGCGTAAGCAAATAAGAAATATTCTGGCTTGATATGGGTTGGAGTATTAATGTTGTGCGATCACGTCTGCTGACAAACTTTGTCCGCTAGATCGCAGGCCACTCGCTCTAAGCGCTGTTTTCGTTAAACGAACATTTCCCATCCAGCCGCTTTGTGTTTCGTGGTACCCCCTCCACGCTCCACACTTTCTTGGTTCCTTCGGTGACTGTAGGCTTTATCAGCCCTTGTGCTTACTTGAGCACTTTTATTTCAAAGCTGGCTATATGCTATGACATCTTTCCATGCGATTTACGAAACAGAACTTCACATTCATGCGTTATATTTGTCTGTTTTTACAGAATGTCACTTTTTGACTTATATTGTAGTTTGCCTATTCCAACTTGTATTTGTAATTATAGCACGCTACTCGCTGACATGATGGAAGCAAATTTCCTAAATGTGCTGTTTTGGTTTAAAATACAAACATTTTAAATGTATTAAATTTTTGTTCTACAATAAAAATACAAAAATGAAACGCCGTGAAATTTTTAAGTTTTTACACAAAACTTTCTATAAACATTTGATTCCACTATCGTAATCGGTGTTAAAAACTGTATAAATTAGCATTTAAAACTTTAAAATTGCATTAAATGAAAATAAAATGTAAAATAAAAATACAAAAATGAACTGCGACGTCAGGATTTGTGTGCATTTGTATGTACAGATAAATATGATTGGAGTAATAAACCTTGAACATTGATGATGTAATAAAAGCTTCTAAAATTTAAGAACCTGCCGAGTATGCTGATCAGAACGATCACTGTTCGTATAGGTAAAAAGGCAATTTGATGATGTAAACCAAATTAATCAGCACGACGAAATAATTATATTGTGTATGATTAGGCTGAAGGAAAAACATTTAAAAAGTTTAACAATACAGGCTTTTCTTTAATCTCCAATCTAAAATTACTTGTTTCCCATTTAACAATTGCAGAACCTGCCGGTATGCTGATCAGATCTTCCTACTTTTAGCCTGTGTGCGCTTATTTGTCATTATGGTTATGATCGTCGCGGTTATGATACCTTTCAATGCAAATTGTGAAACAGAACTTCATGCATGCGTTCAAATATGTCACTTAATGATTTATATGTAGTTTTTTCATTCCAAATTGTACTAAAAATCGAGCCATGCAATAACAGCTTAAAAATAACTAGCTGACGTAAAAAAAGTAAAACAATTTTATAACAGCAAATTTTTACAATAAAAATGCAAAAATGAAACCTCCGGTAAATTAATAACTTTTTTATGTACTATTTTTTAAAATCTGATTTCATTATCGGTATTAAAATCTGTATTACTTAGTATTTACAATATTCAAATTATATTAAAAATAAAAAACGAACCGTGGCCTCAGTATCGGTGGGTATGTGTGTACGTGCGTTTGTTACTGACACGGGTCCATTTATTATGTTTTATAAAATGTTTTTGAATCATATATTGGTACAAAATTTTATTTTCTTAAAATCGGTTTTAATGATTTTGATCAAATGTAGTTCACAAGTACCTAAACAAAGTATGCGCGCACGCATACACACACACACACACACACACTCACACGTGTATATATATATATATATATATATATATATATATATATATATATATAATTTCCTATATGCGAATATCAAAACGTTATTTTCTACATGAATAACTCTATCAAAATAATATTTTTGATAATCTAGCAGCTTCTGTAGACAAAATATAAAATAACTTATAAGGCATATTTTTTAAAATACGATCACTTGTAAATAAATATAGCCTACATATATCATACAATACAATTTTTAATTAAGATCACTTTCTGTGTAGGGTAATGTTATTTTCACTAAACAAAACCAAAAACACAAAGGTTGAAAGGTTTCCATCCGTGTTTAGTGTTGTGTTATTTTATAACCTGTTTTAACCCGTGCTATAATATAACCAGTGTTATGTTGTTTTATATTCTAACATTGTTTTGACATGAAATTACTGTATAAATAAGAATACATTATTGTTACAATACACATAAGAAGTTACAATGATCTCTCAGCCACTTAACACCGTAAATTGTGATTTTAAAAAAATGTACTCACGTAAGCTTCCTGGGTCTCTAATACATTAGTTTTTGTTCAAATTAACAGTTGGTTTTCATGGTGTTTATTGTACTAAAAATTGTGCCAATAGGAGTATGGTATAACTATGTTTTTACAACGGGGAAATATTTTCTTAAAAATAAACACTTTTATATAACCTAGGTTATCTACACACTTAACACTATTTACGTTCACAATATTTACACTGTATTTATATTTTCTTTTCTTTCTTCATTTTCAGTAGTTCTTGTGCTTCGATTATATACGGTGGATCTCTTGACTTTCAACCCTCGCACAATTCTGCTATCGACAATTTCCGGCAACAAAAATTCTTTGTAGAACTGAATAAGCTTTGGGAGCATTTTATTTCGCCAAAAAGTTTCGTCCTTAACAATTTTTTCAATAAATATTTCGCCTTTTCTAGTGTACACAACAAAATGACACCATTCTTTTTGGCAGATGTTTAATTGTCCTTGCACCTGATAACAATATTAAACAAATTATAGTACTCGATAAACATTCATAGGATTTCACAAAAAAGAAATAGCAATACTAAATGTAGTGTACAACATAGATTGCATCAATCTATGTACATCGATTACTCTTAAAATAATGTAATTTTTTTAAAGATTAATTATTTTAATTAATTAAGTAATCAATTTAAAGATATCTTCAAATTTATTTAAATTTATCTTTTAAATTTAAAGATAAAGGAATTAATTTAAAGATTAAAATAATGTAATCTTTTTTAAATGTATGTATAGTTAATCCTACCGCCATTATGAACTAGTTTATAAAGAATTTGCAAAAAAAAATTTAAACACAGATTTACTTTTAACTAATCTGATAGAAGTAGTTGTGATTTTTTTTTAATTTCAGGATTCCATTTTTGTTCATTTCCAAGCAAATGTCTTTCTTCTTGGTTTTTATTTCGTCACTAAGGTAAAGTTCTTTTACAGAATGTAAGCATTTTATTTCTAATAACCCTTCCCTTGAAACAAGGCCATCAGGGCTTGCTCCCAAGAAAGGGTGTTCTTTATCGATAAATAAGCCACATTTGACAACCTGTAATGACAACCACAATCATTTTTTTCTTAGACAAGAACTTGTTGACCAATGAGCTTACGATTTATTCAGATAGTTCATATAATATGGGATTTTTGTTGCGCTATTTTTCCTGATATATTTTTTAAAATAAACATTTTGATTGTTATTTAAACAACATTTAAACATACAATATCAAACGACACTTACCTTGTTATGTGTTTTATCCTCATATAGTTGAATAGCTACATCTTCATTGTCTCTACCAAAGGCAATTGCTTCTGTATTGATGGTCTTTGGTAGAGAATTGTCTTGACCAAATTGTGACAAGAGGTATGGGAAGCCGCTTAGTTACTATGCCAAATTTTGAAGCTGTTAGTCTGTTAATTTTTTTATCATGCCAAGCTGCATTTGTACTTTGGCCAACTGTCTCACGTTCTACTTTTCTTGGCCATTCTCTATATCTTTACGTAGATTTTCAACTATGTTCTCACCTTTCTTCTTAAGAAGTTCTTCATCAATATCCGCTTCAATTGCAAGTGGTCCATATTCTCTGTCACAACCCCGCCGTGTTTTTCTTCTTTTTTAGGGAGCGAAGGCTTCTCAGAAAGAAGTAATTTTCTTTGCGCGCCTCTTTTCCCTAGCCATGATTTTGGTTTTAAATATAGCACCTGGGCTCTTCTGCTGCAGCGTTTTCCAGGGGCTTATATGCCAACTGGGTCCAGCCGTATGTGCTAATGCAGCACCATAACATCTCCGTTGGAAAGAACCTCCAGTTGACAGGTTTAGCCTCTTTCCACCTGTGAATTTGGCCACACATCCCCATATACTTTTCGGCAATGTTTGTGGTTCTGTTCAGTACTAAACTTTCACATTTGTTTTCCAAATTTCCAACAAGACTACGAATTTTGCAAAGGAAATCTTTGTCAAGATGATCTAAGTAGTTTTCTTCAACAGAAGATTTCCTTTTACAAAACTTCCTGCATTTATTGTGTTGTCCGAACACATGGTCTATGGCATTGCGCAAATCTGCTCTTAGTTGTCCAACAGCATGTGAATTGGTTGACCCACCAGCCTCCTTTATAGCTGATCTTACCCCTTTAACCAACCTTTCAAGACGGCTTATTGTCTCTCCAGGGGATGGTTTACCCAGGAGTTGTCGGGAGGCTAGGGGATACTTTGTATTATCAACCAACTTGTGCAGGTTATCATTCAGGGCTCGAGTCATGTGGTTGGCACATTCTACCTTCCGCACGTATCTGCCATATCGGCACCCTTCTTGAATTCTAGCGAATACGCTCGAATCACCATCACCGATATAATTTCGGTACATTAAACCGTAATCCTCTTCACTGCTCTGAAAACCTTCAACAATTACGCTGGATTCCATGCCAGTAGAGGATCCAGTATAATTTTTTAAAAACACTTATGGTCATTTTTTTTATTTGGATTGGCACAAGCAAAACAAAATTTGTTTTTAACGCCAAAGTAGAGCAATTTGTTTGTTTCAGCTCCAAAAATAACACCCTGTGAATATAAAATTGTTATTAGACTTCAGATAATAAACTGCAAAATCTAACATAATCAATTTGAAATTTAAAAAATACTGTTCTTAAACAAATCAAAATACCAGAACAAACAAGACAGCGGTCAAAGTTTAGTTTTAGTTTTTTCCGATATTTACTCCCAAATCGTATTTTTTTATTTCTAATTTTCCTTATTAACTTAAATTACAATGTTCACTGACTCTATGACCAAAATTTGAGTAAAATTTAATATACCGATTTTTAAAAAATATTTCATTTTTTCCAATAACTCTGAAACAAGATTTTTTTGTGATATTACGAAACAAATTCTCGCACAAACATAAGCATAAAAAACATGTGTGGCAAAAATATTACAAGATTTAAAAATTTATATATTTACTTACCACTCCGCTCAGAGAATTCATCCCATGACCATATGATCTTTTCGCCCAGCCGCCGTCACCGATAACTGTTATATAAGGTAATCCATGCATCAAATGACCTTTCTCAATAGCGATGCGTTTTTCTGCTTCTGCATTCTCTTTCATTTTTATAAATAAAGTCTCTTCCAATAAATGAAAATGGTAAAAACCAAGTAAATTATGTTACAGTGTTCCCGTTTATGATAATGCAAGCTATTTGCAAGTAATTTAACAATCAGACTATCTATACAATTATTTCTATAATTGTATGAGTTGATAGTTTTCTGTTGAGTTTGAAAAACAGTTATCTAAAATAGCATCTTTTTTCACAATAATGAAGAAATCGTAAAGGGTCTTTAAACATAATTAAGCCTTAAAATTATAAAGTTTTTATAATTTTATAGAAATTTTATTTTTTTTAAATTTATTAACATTGTTAATAAAAACATAACATTTACCGTGGAATGTGGCCATCATAAAAAGTATTTACTTTTTGAATTTAAACTAGATATAAGCACTCATGTACATTCCTTCAAAATTTACCGAAAACCTACATACGTACACATTATAATACTAGCTCATTCTAGGCAACCATAAACCATGATTTACGCCTTTCATAGTATGATTTACGGACTCCTAAATGCACCTTTAACTAATGATAACTTTAATTCTGAATTAAAAACCAACAAACAGATTGCTGTCAATAATAAATATAACTTTGATCTTGTGAAAAGAATTTTAAATAAAACCAGAAATCATTTGTAACTAGTATGTCATACAATGTAAATACGTCAACTAGGAAACACAATTATATTGTAAAATACGATTTTTAGACAATATAAGTCGTAAAATTAGAAATTTAATTTTAGATAAAATTAATTGTAAGCCAGCTTTATACTGTATACTGTATTTAGAAAAACATATTGTCAACAATAAGAATAAAATAGATCTTTTACTAAACAGTGGTGTATATAAAATTGTCTGTGAATACGTAGGACAGTCAGAAAGAACTATAAAAACTCGTGTTAAAACAACATTTCAATTGTTGGAAGTACGAAAAAATTACTCAGAATTTGCAAATTATTTATTAGAATTTGGTCATTCCTTTAATTTGAACAATGTAAGTGAAATCCATAAAACCAAAAAGGTATAAAACTAAATAATTCACAAACTTTGAAAATATATAGGCTACATCTATTTCTAAAAACCTTAATTTTTATTAAATGAACAGGGTAACTTCAACCACCTTCCTTTACTCAAGCCTATTGTTTAGGAGTTTTGCCCCACCCTGCTGGTCACCTTTTTACACTGTCAGTCATGCCTTTCTTTACTTTCTCCCTTTCAGTTTTAACGTCAACTGTATTACGATATAAGCACACTATAATCTTTGACTTCACTATGTCTGAAGATACCTCACGGCAAAACATATGTCACTGAATAAAAAACAATTGTGAAAATAAAATTGTTCTAATTTTCCAGGATATCATGGAGTTTTATCAAGTACTGTGTGTTCAATAAATAATGACGTAACTTAATTTTACATGCTATTTTTCCTATGCTATAAGTGCCGGTGTTAAAAAAATTACTTTTATCTAATAAACTTAGCTGTCAGAAATTTATAACAATGAAGATTTAATTTAAATATGATGAAATTCAGCTGAAGGTAAAATTTAGTTATCTCGAAAGGCACATCTTGAATATTAACGTACAGTTTCATAATAATTTGATATATCAAGGCTTTTTAAGTACGAGTATATTTTACTCATCCAACTATAATAATTATAAAGTATTCTACAGCTAACTATGAACTTTAAACAAATATCGCGTTAATATAACGACTTTCATAACATTTTAATTTTTTATTAGATCCTATTATATAAATGTTTAAATATTCAATAAATAAAAATAAATGTAAGACAATAATAATAGATAAATGTTAGAAACATCGAAATATTAATGCATAAATCGTGTTTTTATTTATACAACATTTTATAATACTGTATTCCTAAAATATTTAATTCGTCAAAACATAGTACAACTCCATAGTAGCCATTTATATTACCGAAACAAGCACACATTGATACAGTAAAAGTATACGGAGAAGAGAATTGCCAGTGGCGAGAGACCAAGTAGTGGGGGAATTGACGTACCGGTGAAGGGGAGGGAGCAAGAGAGCGCGACTGTTAGACAGAGAAAGAAGATTGCGTGTTGCATCTTTTCATTTGCAGGAGTAAAGGCAATTTTTTAAAACACTCCCACGGTTAAACGATTTCGTCTAGAACAGATATTTTTTGGAAAATAAGCTTCAAACCTATCTGCACCTCGCTATGAAGTTTAAATTTTGATTCAATAAAAATATATTTTTATATTTTTTTCAAAAAACAATTTTTAAAAATTTCCGATATGGCAAAATGAGGGTAATTAAGGTATTGGTCATGTTTAGTAGCATATAACTCCAAAATTTGGTTTAAATTGCTTCTTCCGTTTACACGTGGGAGTGGATTGACTAAAACACAAAAAGGCCATATAATACCCCCCCAAAATGCTTCAAAATTAAAAAAAAAAAATGTCTACGTGAAAATAACATGTCTCCAAACATGTATGAGTTATATTAAGCCAAAATATCCATAATTATTTTTTTGATCGCACAACCTTAAGTGGATTGGCTGGTGAAAAGTTATCGGGGTCTCCTTATATATAAGGTTCTGTTATGTTTACGGTAATATAAATTATTAAAATGATGATGAATCCAAGAATGTCTTTGATTGTGAAGTATGGATGAAATGGAATTTTATCATTATTTGAATTAATTCCTAATGAGTTATTTGATCCTGTTTCATGTAAGAAACATGCGTGGGGGCATGTTTAGTAAAATCGTAGGGCACTTTGTTTGTATTTAGTGAGTTACAGAGTTGGAAAATCTAATTCTCAGAACGGATCTGTGAAGATGACCCACACATAATAGCCCATTTCAAAATTATGAAAATCATCAGTTTTGCTAAAACCGACGTTAGTCTGGCTTTAGAAGTCTTAAATAAATATAATTCATTATGGGTGGCCAAACTTTCCACGAGACATGCAAAATTAAAAGTAAAAATTTTTTTACGTAAGTTAATTCTATTTCATTAATTTCTGGTAGTATTGGCAAAGAAAACATTAGTTTCGTGTTTATATGAGTTTTGTAAAAGAGCCATATGCGTGGTCCAAATTCACGTTTTTTTAAGAATGTAACAAAGACACTTTAAAGTTACGAAAATCGTTATTTTTATTTAGTTTTGCTAAAACCCGCGTTAGTTTCGGATAGTTTTAGAAGAGAAAAAGTTAGTTTCGCATTCCTTATGAGTTTTATAAGAGACTGAGTTGGTGGACCATTCAAAGGTAATTTAAAACTATGCCAATCGTTAGTTTCAGTTAGTTTTGTTGTAAAAAAAAATTGGTCCACACTAACATTTAATGAAGGAATGAGAAGTAGATTTGATTAATTACATAAATTTTCATTATTAAATTACATAATTACATAAAGTTTCATTAATTAATTACATAAATAAAAATATATATAATAAAAGCGAGGCTATC
Source organism: Callitettix versicolor (assembly GCA_022606455.1). Classification (NCBI taxonomy): domain Eukaryota; kingdom Metazoa; phylum Arthropoda; class Insecta; order Hemiptera; family Cercopidae; genus Callitettix; species Callitettix versicolor. The sequence goes on from JAJIZJ010000212.1 coordinate 28,728, forward strand.
TAAATCGTCAAACTATTGATTTTTCGTTAGCGAATATGAAAAAAGCAAGCCCTAAATCTATCCGTCTTATCGACTAGAACGGTGGTCAACAAACTAATCATCCAAAAGATCCAAATATAAAAAATAGAAAATTGGAGTTTATTCAAAGATCCATTTTTCTAAACTTAGCTTTGCTTTAGTAGAGACATTTTTATGGACATAATTAGAATTAAAAGTACACTCTCGAGCTTGAATTTGCTAAACATGTATTAGTTTAACAAACGGTACATTAAATAAAACTTGGCACCATACTTATATATAGATAATATTTATTTAAAAATATAACAAATTAAATAATATTTGCTTTCCTTAAACAAAAGCTACAAATACTCCACTAAGGTGAACATGGGCCTTGCACATCCTTGGAAAGTAAGGGTGTCACGTTTATATGTTGTTCTCTCTAAATCGGTATAAAGACGCTCGAATTTGAGCTCCACTATTATTTATTTTTTTAATCCAGCAACTGCATTTCAAAGCTACCAGTATCAATATTAAGATGAGAAAACGTTATTTCTCTTACCGTGGCATTCAGAGGTTTTTGTAACAAAGACGTACGTCGCGTTGCTGTCTTTAAAGCCTTTGAACCTGATGAAAAAAGCTTCCTTCATGTTTAACAGTGTTGTTCTAAAATAGCAAATACCAATATTAGACTTAAATTTTCGATAATATTTTAAAAGTTATGGAAGTGTATTAAAATTTCTCTTTCAAAATCTTTAGCAAAAAGCAACAATTTTTTTTCGAATGAAATTACTTTTTCTAACATCGAAAAAAATTTCTGTAAGCTTCCGTTTTCAAAATGTTTACGCGTCCCTTACAAGGCAAGTTAATAAATAATATTCCGTGCCTGCGCTAAACATTTCGTGGAAGAGCAGCAGCCAAGGAGTCAAAGAGCCACGGTTTGCCGGTCACTGGACTAGAACGGTTAAAATGTACAAGAACATAGCTACGCCAAATTAAATTTTAACAAATAACTTGGATTTATTGGTTTTTTTTAAAAGGAAAAATAATACAAAAATTGGGTTTTAACCCAATTTATGTAGGTCTATTTTGAAATCCTTTCTTAGTGAGCATCAACTATTTGATCCAAACATAAGATTGGACTAATTCGAATGGACAGTTAGGCTAATTCGTCTGCATTAGCCCAAGTGTGCACAATAATCGGACGTTAAACACACAAAAAAAAAAAAAAAAAAAAAAAAAAAATTGACCCAAAGAACCATGTAAACATTCATATTGTGCTTCTAGAAATAGCCTATTTTAAAGAAGTCTTGATACCACTCTTTTGCTAGTTCATCTAATACATTTGCTAGCATTTCATTTTCACTTAGATTTTTATTTAGACATATATTCTTGTTTTGTTATTGTTATTATTTTATTTTTATGATCAACTTGTCAGGCTGAAATTATTAATCTTTATTAAATGTACTTCCTATTACACTACATAAGATAATTAATAGTAACCCTTTATTTACCCCGCTCATATAACCCTTCAATTGACTTTAGGTTCGTTTAGTTTGGGGTTGATTTATAACTTTCGGGATTAAGTTCAAGCCTTAGGAGTAAATTTTGGAAAATATTTAATATGTTTTGTAGAGTATTTATCATAAAGGTTCAGCAATACCGTTTTATTTGCCAAAGATATCAGAAACTAACGTCGATTTTAGCAAAACTAACGAAATAGAAGTAATTTATGTAACAACATTTTGACTTTTAGTTTTGGGTAATCTCGTGGGAAATTAGGCCACCCATAATGAATGCTATTTATTTAAGATTTCTAAGGCAAAACTAAACAAAAACTAATGAAATCATAACGATTTGCATAATTTTGAAGTGAGTGAGCTATTATGGGTGGGTCAACTTTCCAGACCCTTTCCGAACAGAACTCTGAAATGCTTATTAAAGTGATACTCTTTAAATTTTCTACTTTTTACATTTAAATTTATTTATTTGGTTACTCTTGTGTTATGGCTAATTTTCTGATCTCGTTCATCCTTTGTCACAATTCATGAATTTTTACACGAAATTGACGCAGACCTACGCTTGCTTGTGTTAATTTCGTTTACTCATTAGGCCCCCACACCGTAACATGAACTATTTAAAAAACAATTTTACAATAAAATCATAGGATAATTAATAATAATGTAAATATAATTAAAAAATAGGATATTAAAGAACAGATAACTTATGCCGAATTTATTTTACCGTGATTTGCTTTCGTAAGACTACAAGAAAATACAAAAAAAATCAGTAATTCTATTTTACAAGTTTTTTGTTATAATTGAGAAGTTTAAATTCAAACGTCCTTTGTCCACCAGATGACGAAATCGAGATTTTTATTTATGCATATTCTTTATACATAACCTATAAAAAACATATGCGTATTTTTAACCAAAACGTCCTAAAAGTAATAAATATTTGAGTTTAAATATGTGCTTTGGAATAGAAATGTCTTTTGTCCAACCAACATGACCGCCTAGAATTAACTACTAAAGGTTCAGGTTTTCTTTTCAAAATGACCTTCAATACAAATGGTACGTGAATGGTGTCTGTTCACTTTAGTTTCCAACTTGTCTTTTGTCCGCTGAGATATCAACATTACAACCTTTGGAAAACATTAAACATAATATTAATTCTATTTGTATCTCTTTGTTTTATGTGTGTTTTAAATAGTGATAACCCTGCTTGTAAGCAGGAAATAGTTTATTTGTGATTCTTAAGATAGGTTATGTTGAAGTGTAGTTTAGAAGTTACATGTTTAAGGTATCCGAATTTTGTATGTTTTGATTGTGATTTTGTGTCATATATTAAGTATTTTTATTATTTTCGTAGTACCGTGTATAGTTTTTTAGATTTTAGTAATTTTAAAACTGAAAAGGCTTTTTTCAATTTTTATGACTTTTTATTATTACTATTTTTCCTAATAAATGTAAGTATAATATAGATTTTCTTAAACAATGGTTTAAATTTTGATAATATTTAAGTATTTTTGTTGACCCATTTCACTTAAATAACAATTATTATTTTTATTTTTATTTATATTTGTGTATTTTATTAGTGTTTCAATAATATTTGTTTAAATAAATGAGATATTACTATGGTTTTTGCTGTACAGTGCCAAATGCTAACATTTTTTTAACAAACTGTCTTTTGTCCATTATTTTATTTTCAAAATGTCTCATGTCCCCTCTTCAGATTCAAAATGTCCCTTGTTTGTTAATATATTTCTTAAAAAACTAAAAGTGTAAAAGTTTTTAAGCCTTTTCCTTAGGTTTAAAATTACGTAAACACATAAAGTACAATTTAAACACTTATTTTACCTTATATTCAAAACATTTTTCACTTGAAAATGTTTTTTGTTTTCCTGAAAATTTTCAACAATGGACGTAGGACGTTTTGAAAGTAGAGTCCTCAATTATACAAAATTATTTTAAATTAAATAAATTCACTTACCAAGTACGAAACTATTCTCTAGTGTGGAATCTGAAACACATAAAGTATATGTTGTCAAATTTACTGGAAGATTACTAGCAAGCAAATGTGGTTGACAATGTTCATCTATGCCGACAAATTAACAAAAAAATAAATATTTTCATAGTTATTTTGGATTTTGTATTTGTTTGAAGCCGAGAAATTACAGGTTTCAGATGTAATAGACTTGTTGATAATTAAATTACCAATATTGTCATCAAGTTTATATTTTTCATAATATCTTTATTCGGAAAACGGAAATAAGAACGTTTTTATTATATATTGTTTAATAAAAACATATAAAATCATTATTGTAAATTTATCCTTATAAATATAGCATGAATATGATAAATATTTTTTTATATGCAATATGATAGTGGATTTACGAAATCTTTCTGCTTTGTATTTTGATAGCCTATAAAAAAGTCCCAAAACAGTTAAGCTTATTTTACCCACAACTTTGTAACAAAAATTATGTAAAAAAATTCATACGTGAAAATTTTTGTTTTTTATTATATAATTATTTCATTATTTTTTTTATTTTTAGTGAATTAATATTGAAAAAACAAAGAAAAAAGAATACTTCGTAGAATAAATAGAAACATAATTAATGTTTTAAAAACAAATTTATAAATCTTTCACAAATAGTCTTTAATGTGTTGAATTATAAATTTACCTTAAAACAAAACAAATTACAAATTATTCAACAAAACAATCTACAATTAATATTTTCCTTCAATACAAAAATGGTTCTGTATGTTTATTTTTATTCCACGATTTGAAATCAATAAAAGTATTTTTCTAATGAATATAAAAACAACATATTCCACAAATAAAATAATTTAAAAAATATCTGAATATAATTGCTAATACATACCAAACAAAAATTAAAAATATAAACGAAAATAAAACTATTTACAATTTTGTATTGAAAAAATAAAATTTAAATTTAATATAATTTTAAATTACATCATGTGCCTAGATAAATTTTTAAAACTAATTTATTGCATTAGTTATAAAGAATATTAAATGGTAGCTTATCCAGCATAAAATATTAACTACATAAGCAACTAATATAAAACTTTTATTGTAAATTTGAACTCATCAATCAATGTTATAGGATTAATAATATATATAGTTTGTTATATGCAATATGATAGTGGAGTTACCAAATCTTTCTACTATGTATTTTGATATAAAACATTTCCCAAAACTGTTAAGCTTATTTTAACCTCAACATTGTAACAAAAATTGTGTAAATAAAATCATGTGACAATTTTTGTTTTTTAGTATTTTATTTTTTTAAATTTTTTAAATATTTTTAGTGAATTTTAATTGAAAAAACAAAGAAAAAAGAATATTTCGTAGAATAAATAGGAACATAATTAATGTTTTAAAAAATACATAAAATCCTTCACAAATAGTCTTTACTGTGTTTAATTATACATTTTTCTTAAATGATAAAAAGTTCAACAAAAACAAAATCTACAATTCATTTATTTCTTTTAAAAAAATGGTCCTGTATGTTTATTTTTATTCCCGGATTTTAAATCAATAAAAAAACATTTTTCGAATCAATATTAAAAACTAACTTTTCTACAAACAAAAATAATTTTAAAGATTTTTTAATAGTAATTCTAATATATCCCAAACAAAAATTTAAAAATGTTTTTAAAAAATTATAAATATTTACAATTTTTCATTGAAAAATATAATTTAACTTTAATATAATTTTAAAATACATCATGTTTTCAGATAAATTTTTAAAACTAAAATTTTAATCATACTAATAATTGCTACTAAATACTTATTCCATTAGTTAAATAAAATATTAAATGTTGACTGTTCCAGTTTAAAATAATTACATTTAATAAAATAATATGAAATCATTATTGTAAATTTATGCTTATAAATATAGGATTAATAACATTTTAAAAAATTATATGCAATATGACAGTGGATTTACCAAATCTTTCTGCTTTGTATTTTGATGTAAAAAAGTTCCAAAACAGTGAAGTTTATTTCCCCCTCAATTTTGTAAAAATTCATAAGTAACAATTTTTGTAGTGCTTTATTTTTTTATTATTTTGTTTATATATTTTCTGAGTTAAAATTAAAAAAATCAAAGTAAAATAGAATATTACGTAGAATAAATAAGATTATAATTATTGTTTTAAAAAAATATATAAATCTTTCACAAATAGTCTTTACTGTGTTTAATTATACATTTTTCTTAAATGATAGAAGGTTCAACAAACAAAATCTACAATTAATTTTTCTTTCAATACAAAAATGTCCTGTATGTTTTTTTTCGGATTTGAAATCGATAAAAAACATTTTTCGAATAAATATGAAAACTACATTTTCCACAAATAAAATAATTGTAAAGATTTTTGATTATTATTGCTAATATATCTCAATCAAAAATTTAAAAAAATAAATGAAAAAAGATAAATATTTTTTTAATTCGGCATTGAAAAAATATAATGTAACTAATATAATTTTAAAATACATCATATGCCTAGATATATTTTTAAAACTAAATTTTAATCGTACTAGAAATTGCTACTAAAAATCTGTTGCATTAGTTACCAAATATATTAAATGGTGGCTGTTCCAACTCAAAATATTGACATTTTAATAAAATAATATAAAAAAATTATTGAAAATTTATGCTTACAAATCAATATTATAGTATGAATATCATAAATATTTTTTTATATGCAATATGATATTGGATTTACCAAATCTTTCTGCTTTTTATTTTGATATAAAAAAAGTCCCAAAACAGTGAAGCTTATTTTACTCTCAACTTTGTAAAAATATGATTAAAAAAAATTCATAAGTCAGAATTTTTGTTTTCTATTATATAATTTTTTCATTATATGTTTATATTTTTAGTGAATTAATTTTGAAAGAACAAAGAAATATAGATTATTATCAGGAATAAACAAGAACATATTTAATTTTTTTAAATTATATAAATTTTTAATAAATAGTCTTTACTCTGTTTAATTAAAACATTTTTCTTAAATAATTGGAAGGTTCAACAAATTATAATCTTTAATTAATTTTTTTCTTTCAATAAAAAATGACCCTGTAGGTATATTTTTATTCCCGGATTTGAAATCAATAAAAAGCATTTTTCGATTGAATCAAAATTTTCCTCAAGTAAAATAATTTTAAAGATATTTGAATACTATTGCTAATATGTCAAAAATAAAATAAAAAATATAAGCATTTGTACATCTAAATATTTACTATTTGGCAAGGAAAAAACATAATTTAACTTTAATATAATTTTAAAATACATCATGTGCTTAGATAAATTTTTAAAACTAAAATTTTAATAGTACTAGAAATTGCTACTAAAAATCTATTGCATTAGTTATAAAATATATTAAATGGTGGCTGTTCCAACTCAAAATATTGACTTTTTAAAAAAAAAATAATCAAAAAATATTGTAAATTTGTTCTTATAAATCAATATTATAGGATGAATATTAAGGTATTTTTTTATACAATATTATAATGGATTTACCAAATCTTTCTGCTTTGTTTTTTGATATAAAAATGTCCAAAACAGTTAAACTTATTTTATCCTCAACTTTGTAACAAAAATTCTGTAATAAAAATTAATGTGACAGTATTTGTATTTTGTTTTTTAGTATTTTATTTTTTTGTTATTTTGTTAAAATTTTTAGTGAATTATAATTGAAAAAACGAAGAAAAAAGAATATTTCGAATATAAATAGGAACGTAATTAATGTTTTGAAAAATGCATAAAGTCCTTCACAAATCGTCTTTACTGTGTTTATTTATAGGCTACATTTTTCTTAAATGATAGAACATCCAACAAAATAAAATGTCCAATTCATTTATTTCTTTCAATAAAAAAAATGGTCCTTTAATTTTAATTTTATTCCCCAATTTAAAATTAATAAAAAAACTTTGTTTCTAACGAATATAAAAACACCATTTTCCACAAAAAAAATAATTTTAAAGATATCTGAAAATTATGGCTAATATATCCAAAATATAAATAATTGAACATATAAATATTTACAATTCGGCATTGAAAAAATATAATTTAACTTAATATACTTTTAAAATACATCATGTGCCTAGAAAAATTTTTAAAACTTTTTGTTTATATATTTGTTTTATATTTTGTTTATATTTTTTTAGTGAATTGTAATTGAAAAAACAAAGATAAAAGTATATGTCGTAGAATAAATAGAACATAATTAATGTTTTAAAAAAATACATAAAATCTCTCACAAATAGTCTTTACTGTGTTTAATTATACATTTTTCTTAAATGATGGAATGTTCAACAAAATATAATCTTTAACTAATTCAGGATTATTTTTATTCCCGGATTTGAAATCAATAAAAAAACTATTTTGGAATAAATATAAAAAAAATTTTTCCTCAAGTAAAATAATTTTAATTATATCTGAATATTATTGCTAATATATTCCAAACAAAAATTAAATAATATAAATGGTTGAACATAAAAATATTTACAATTTATCAATGAAAAAATATAATTTAAATTCAATATAATTTTGAAATACATTTCAAAATTTAGGCAAGTGCCTAAATAAATTTTTTAACTAAAATTTTAAACACAAATAAATAAAATTTAAGTAATATTTTCTCTTTTTAAACATTGTTAAAATTTAACTTGTGTACTATTATTACTATTAATTTAGTATAGTAATTTGTGATAACAGGTAAATAGTAAAAATATTTAAACAATTTATGAAATTTTAGGTACTTCAACTTACGGTGTAGCTGAATAAATAGTATAACCGAACACGAGAACAGCTGAACACAAAATGTTATCTGGATGCAGTAACATGTTTAACTCGCACTTCCCTACCCCAAAGTTTCCACTCCCTTCATTCTAGCAAATAAATGTAACCAATGGTTACGGTTAAACACATTGAACCAGCGCAATAAAATCAGTTATTAAAAAAATATAATTAAAAACATGAATGATAAATAAAACAAATGTGTAATATACATTTAAATGCATTTTATTTATTAATTTTATTTAGATTTCATTTAGATTTCAATAGAATCGTTATTATTTATTATTAAATAAAATGCTTAATAGGTTATTGGCTAACCCTTCTCCCCCGCAGAAAATTGGAACAAAATTGCTAAGAATAAACTTTAAAACTTGTTATCAAATAAATAAAAATTAGCGTTTGTATACATTATTTTATTAATATATTTATATGTTTTAAATATACAGTGACGTACCATTCGCGCAGAAAAAACATGAAAACGAAGACATATTTTAAAATACATCATCAAACAGAAGAAGGGAAAATATTACAACTGTCTTTGGGAATAATTGTAGTGTGATAGATTAAACATGCAGCATAGAGATCTATTTAGAATAACTAACAGTTTTGCATAATAACAAATTTGAGTGTTGGTTTGTGATTATCAGCAGTAGTAATTCCGCGTCACTTGTCTGCCTTTCGGACATTTTCTCTTAAGCAATTTACATATTAAAAACCGTTGAAATAACGTGCACAAATTGCTCATTAGGTAATCACAAAGAGATGAATAAAAAATATTTGGCTTTAGTCATTAAATGGGATGAGAGAGCACCTATTGTAGTGAAAAATGATTGTATTGTAAACAGCATACAAGAAATATTTTACCGTTAAAAACTGAAATTTTTACGTTAAAGACAAACGTTTGGTAGGACTTATTAAAAAAAATTACTCTACATTATAACGCCCTCAATATAACAATAACCACGGTAGGCAGCTGTCTCACTGACGTGATGGTAGCTAATTTCAAAAAAATAAGACCTTCCAACCGAGCATCTTTCATATATATATACACGCAAAATGGTAAAACGATAAAATAAATTTCTTTTTCTTCTTCTTCTTCTTCTTCTTCTTCTTTTTCTGCGTCTTCTTCCTCTTTTTCTTCTTCTTCACTCTTGTAAATAGCGAACTAGTAACGCGAATCTATCGATTTCGTCTTTAAATTCTTTAAGAAAAGCTTCAGACGATATTTGACAATAGAAGATCTTCGACCAGTAGAATTTTGTTTGAAATTCACGTATGAAACTTTCAGATAAATTCTGTCGTGAAGAGTAATAGCCCCAGTCGACATTTGTATGAAACTCCCTTTTGAAATTCTTGGAAAGTTTCTGATAGCATGAAACTTCAGACCAGTTGACCCCAAATTGAAATTCTCTTATAAAATCTTCCGAGAGTGTTTGGTCTGTGCAAATCCTCGACTAAAGGACTTTCGAGTGAAATTCCCGTATGAAAGTTTCAGATAGATTTTGACATGCGGAGATGTACTCCCAGTTGATTGGATTGAAATTCCCTTAGGAAATTTTCGGATAGTACTTGAAATCTCAGGACTTCCGACCAGTTTACCATTGTTTGAAATTCTCGTATGAAATTTTCTGATAGCGTTTGATACATGCTCACAAAGGCCAGTAAACCTCGAAACGAAATTCCCGTAGGAATTCCTCTGACAAATGTTGGTAGCAAGAAACAGCAACCCAGTCTACCTTATATTGAAATTCTCTGATCTGAGCCTCGGATAAAATACGATTTACACATATACGAGTCCAATGTACGCGGTATTTATAGGACCTTATACTGCTAAATGGCAAAAGAGAACATCCTGATATAAGACCCAATTCTCCGTCACTAAAGACTTCGTCGTAAAGACTTTCAGAAATGTAATACCCATATGTAAATTAAATTCTGTTCACAAAAAGATGACTGCCTTGGTTTCTGGCTATTAAAAACAGAAGATCCATTTCGTTTATTGCGATCACAAAATTTATCTTGTCACTATCAATTAAATAATCCAAAGCGTTAAGAAAAACGGGTGTTTGCCGTAAAACGAACGCCATTACAGGTGAGAGAAAAGAGAGAGAGAGAGAGAGAGAGAGAGAGAGAGAGAGAGAGAGAGAGAGAAACAACAGCTAAAGTCAGGATCTGTATAAAAAAGGTACAAATATTTTTTATATTGTGCAAAACACACACTAATATGTTAATAAATTCGAATTGAATTACTCAATGCGTAACTTTTGCGGTTTGACCAATGTGGTCCGTTACTACTAGTTTCTTAGAAACTAGTTCATTTAATTCTGTCATATATAATAAGTGAGCGTATCGTTTCGGTAAAAACGTGTTCTGTACCGATCCGTTTTCATTAAGAAAATCAATTTGTATAGACGTACCGTATTTAGTAGGAATCATTCTTACACTCACAATATCATAAGGCAATCCGATTTTCAATGATCGAATCGGTACAGATTCAATAGGAGTAACTCCGTTGAAGCGATCGATGATAGATGCCGCAGATGAAGAAGAAGAAGAAGAAGAAGAAGCAGGCGATGCCGATGAAGACATACTTACATACACAATAACGACACAATATTATTTAATAAGTTCTACGTAAACCGCTGTTAACAACACTGCATACTTTAATTACCTAACTGGTACACTACAGGTAGCACGACGCAAAACGTAATGGCTTACCGTCGGAACACTCAAGCAATATATACTGAAAAGACTGGATGTAAATTACGTCATCGGTTATAGTACTTTCGATCGATTACGTCACCGGTAGTAAATTTCTTCACTTCCGGTCGATTACTCAACAGGATGTAAGTTACATTACGTCGTTTCCGGTTGATTACGTAACACGGATGTATTTTTCTCACTTCCGGTCGATGACGCAACCGGATATAATTATTGCTAGTCGATTACGTAATCCGGATGTATTTGTTTTCACAACCGGTCGATTACGCAACCGGTACATTTGTGACATTCAATATTGACGTGTACGTTACAAGTGTGACGCAAGCAACAATGAATAGATATAAACGAGGGGGACGGACCGCTTGTACCATTTTGTCGGGTGACGTCAAATAAGCAGCAACAATTGTACAACCGATTTCTCAACTTTATTTCGTAACAATTTGTAAATACGTTGTTAGGATCTATCTCTCTCTCTCTCTCTCTCTCTCTCTCTCTCTCTCTCTCTCTCTCTCTCTCTCAAATATTCTAACTCTTTGCACAATATTAGTTAAGTCGTACGTATAATATTAATAATATATCCGCTTATATAATGTCTGGAGTAGGAACGTACGTGAAAAAATTTGGATTATTTGGAACAAAAGTAACATTTAAATTCAATATACCGCTCGTAGGTGTGGATGAAATTCAATGGGTCAAACAGGGACTGACCGATTTAGTAGAGACCATGACCGCCGCATCGTCTGAGAGAGACCGTCTGGGGTTCACGTTGACCATTTTTAATTTTATAAATCGTGACCCCGGATATGTAGCTTTCAGACCGGCATCGGAAGTAACGCCTGACATAATATGGAATATTTTCGGGGATATAATAGAGAGTAACGCGGAAACGTTTACCACCAGCGACACATTCAAAGACGAATGCACTAAAGTAAAAGTTCCAATCGGTCGTGGACGTGTAAGACCGGGACTTTATAATAATTTTGACGAAGAGTGACACGATAGAAGTGGGATCGCGGTGATTAAAAACAACTACTACTTACATCTACCGTGCTCACTCGTAGTAGGCAAGGATCACGCCGACAAAAACCCGGATTACAAAGCCGTCATACAAGATAGACGTAAGCGACAGACTTTCAGGGCACAAGTAATGACTGACGCGAATCTGGAAATCGGAGAACCAGGTGCCGGGGAGGTAGAGTTGCAAAAATTTCAAAATTTCCTCGCAGATTATAAGATTACAGTGTAAAACTACGGTAACCACGGTCATGATATTTACTTCGACGGTCATATGCAGAACGCACCCTACAAGATAAACTTAATATTTCACAACGGGAACTATAAGGTAATCACGAGTTTCACGGCTGAATTCGCATGCTATTATTATTGTGAAACCTGCCACACTCCATTCGACCATCGAGAGCGGCACAGGTGTTCTGCACAGTGCAACTCGTGCATAAGATCACCACCCTGCATAAAAAACGATAGCGGAACCGTCTATTGCGGCGAATGTAATCGTTATTTTAAAAATAGAAATTGTTTTATCACGCACACGGTAAACGTCTTTCAGTCCGTACAGGAATGCCCTGAATGTAAAAAGTTGATTTTAACGAAAAAACGGAAAATCGCTCACGTTTGCGGTAAAATTTATTGCAAATTGTGTAAAGAATACAGGCTGGCAGGTCATATCTATTACATGCGCGTCGACGTGAGAAAACCAATTGTCAGGGGTTTTCTATTCATCTTTTTCGACCTAGAGACGCGCCAAGACGAAACTCGCAACACGGCTCAGGTGCACCGAGTGAATTTGTGTGTCTCTAGGTAATACTGTTGGGAATGCGTGAACCAGCCGACAGAAGACTGTTCTCAGTGCAAGGCGCGAACGCGAGTGTTTACGAAAGAACCAGTCGACTGTTTTATGAAATACGTAATGGAGGTTCGCAAAACGTTTAAAAAAGTGTACGTCATTGCGCACAACGGTCAAGCGTTCGATTTACAATTCCTCTTGAAATACGTTCTCGAACAAACTCAATTTACCCCTAACTTGATTACACGCGGTAGCAAGGTCATCCTCATGAAAATCGATAACGTAACATTTATCGATTTTGTAAATTACATGCCGATGGCGCTGTCCAAACTCCCCAGGGCTTTAGATTTACCGCCGGAAAAAAAGAAAGGTTACTTTCCGCACCTGTTCAACACGCTGGCCAATCAAAATTACGTAGGTCCCATTCCGTCTAAAGAATATTACTGTCCCGACTCTTATGTTCGATAAGAACCACAGAGAGTTTTTGAAATAGCACGACGAGCAGGTGCGCAACGATTACGTGTTCGATTTCCAAAAGGAAATTTTCGAATACTGCCTTTCCGACGTTGATATCCTAGCACAAGCGTGCATTAAGTTCAGGGCATCGTTTTTGCAAGATGCAACGTAGATCCCTTCCGTGAAGCAGTGACCATAGCGAGTGCTTGTAACGTGGCCTTTAGAAGAAAAAATCTTAAACCAAACACTATTGGATTTTTCCCGAAAAAAGGGTACCGTTTGGTCCACACCAATCACTTGTCGCACTGCAGTAGTTGACATGTGTGGATGATCAAGACGGTATCCGAGTGGATCACGCCGGTAGAGGTAGGGAAAAACAGATAGCCGGCATTAAAATGGACCGTTTGTGCGCTGAAACCAAGACGGTGTACGAATTTCAAGGGTGCTACTGACACGGATGTCCGAAATGTTTTCCTTACGGTCTTGAGACCCCCCTTGAGGATGACCCGTCAGACACGTTTAACGCCCGTCTCGAAAGAACGAAAGCAAAACAGCTAAACTCTCTCGCCAGAACGATCAAGTCTCCGCGGTCGTCGAGATGTGAAAGTGCGAGTTCAGGACGATGCGAAAGGAAACAGCGTACCTCGAAAGTCATCCCGTAATTAATAGCGCACCCCTAAACCCGCGAGACGCGTTTTTCAGGAGTCGTACTTGTGATGTGAAACCGTGCTTGTAAAGAGGGTGAAAAAATCCACTACGGGCTATCTTTACCCGTGGGTCTGCAAGTTCGGTAAGTACCCTGTAGGACGCCCTACAGTACACGTAGGTAACGTTAAATGCAGAAAGGTGGGCACGAATGTCGATGGATTGCTAAAGTGTACCATTCTACACCCTCGGGAATGGTGCCTGTGTTGCCACCCAGTGTTGCCTGTGAAAATGCATCAGAAATTGATATTTATTTTATGCCGCACTTGCGGAGAGACTTTGAATTCGTCAGACTTCCGGTACACTCTGGACGAACGAACACTAATAGGGACATGGACTATGGATGAGATTCGTAAAGCCGTAGGCAAAAGTTATGTAATCTTTGAAATGCTTAACTATGGCAGTACGAAGTGGTGAAATTCGATATGGAGGGTGGTGGTGGTGGATTCTTTACGGACTTTATAAATATCTTTTTAAAAATTAAACAAAAGGCATCCGGTTATCCGGAATGGTGTCGGATGGACGAGAATCGTACAAAGGACGTGAACGACTATTTCGATGCCGAGGGTGTCAGACTAGACGAGACTAAGATAGGAAAAAACGAAGGTCGCCGCTCGCTGGCCAAACTCATGTTGAATTCCTTTTGGGGTAGGTTCGGCCAGAGAGAGAATCAGACTAAGACGGCGATCGTCAGACAACCGACGGAACGGTTTAAATTGCTGGTCAATCGGTCAGTCCAAGTTAACAACATACAGGAAGTAAACGCCGACGTGGTCGTAGTGAAGTGGCAGTACGGGGAAGACGTCTTCGAAGTGCAGCCGACAGTCAACGTCGTTGTCGCCGCTTTTACCACGGCCCAGGCTAGACTAAATCTCTACGAACACTTGGACGCTCTTGACAGATATACTGTTTATTATGATACTGATTTCGCTATATACGTAGAGGGAATACATAAAATCGGGACAGGGAACTACTTGGGACAGATGACAGACGAACTACTTGAATACGATTCCGGGTCGTACATCACAGCATTTGTTTCCGGCGGACCTAAAATCTACGGTTACAAAGTTCTGTCGCCAAAGTACCCCGACGAGCCGGAGATCGTGTGCAAAGTGAAAGGATTGACATTGAATCTCCGCACTTCCGGTTCGGTACATTTTGACTCGTTAAAACGTATGGTGCTAAATGAGGATTCCGACCCGATCACCGTCACCAATACTCAGATCCGTCGTACTAAAGATCGTCAAGTAATTACAGTACGCGAATCAAAAACATTTTTAGAGAAACCTGTGCAAAAAGAAAAAGGTATGGTGAATATGACACTGCCCTACGGGCATAAAGTGTCCCGGGTAGAGTAGAGAGAGAGAGAGAGAGAGAGAGAGAGAGAGAGAGAGAGCTAACGCGCGGGTTTATTAAAAATACACATTTTGTTTTTGTTTTGTTTGAATATAATCTTATCCACTATCTTATTTTTGTTGTTTTTGTTGTGTGTGTGTGTGTGTGTGTGTGTGTGTGTGTGTGTGTGTGTGTGTGTGTGAGTGTGTGTGTTGATCCCTGGCGAGGAGATAAATCTTCCGTAAACCTGTATGCTTATGCCCCTCTGACGTGGTATAAAAACCCGTAAGGATGAATGTCCCTCTGGCGTGGTGTGATAGCCGGCAAGATGAAACGTACTACTACAATAAAAACAACAAGTAAGTCGGTAAAACGTGTACGGAGGCATCAGCAATGGAATAGTTTTTTTTTTTTTTGGAATGGATGCC
Organism: Callitettix versicolor; assembly: GCA_022606455.1. Taxonomy (NCBI): domain Eukaryota; kingdom Metazoa; phylum Arthropoda; class Insecta; order Hemiptera; family Cercopidae; genus Callitettix; species Callitettix versicolor. Next base: position 44,503 of record JAJIZJ010000212.1, read on the forward strand.
ACGTGTTGGTGGCAAAGGATAGGGCCACCTCTTTCCCCTAAAGGGGATATAAAAACCTCACACTCGCAATTCGTTCGCCATTATTCGGTAGCGTTAGACGTGATTTACCTAAAGAGCTGCATAAGCAGGCTCGAAGAAATTTCAAAACACGTGCTGTCACGCAAAAAGGTGTCGACGACTTGTATCAAGCCTATTTGGTGGAAATGATCCCTCACGCAAAAGGTAACGGTGGCTACAAATACATTATGACTATTATAACCTGTTTATCGAAATTCGCTATAGCCGTGCCGTAGGAAACAAAATCCGGACTGGAAGTAGCCTTAGCGTTGGCACCGATACTCGAAAAACACACTATGCGCAATTTTCAAACCGATCAGGGTAAAGAGTGGCCTAACGCTCACGTGAGTAAACTGATGAAAAAATACGGTATAAATCATTATACTACCTATACGGACAAGAAAGCGTCCATTGTGGAAAAACTTAATCGAATTTGAAAATGAAAATGTGACCCGAATTTACTGCACGCAGTACCTACGAATGGGTCGATTTATTAAAATCGGTAGTGAGATTTTATAATAATAATGTGCATAGAACTACCGGTATGAAACCAGGTCGACTGACACGAAAACATACTGTTGAAGAGAGTAAATGGTCAGGGGGATGTCACATTGCACGCTGCAACGGCGTATAAGGTAGACGATTTCAAATTTCAAAGTATAAGAAATAAGTAAGAAAAAGGTTATTTACCGAATTGGACAAACGAGGTTTTCTCGATATACGCAGTTGTCCCCACTACAATAACTACGTATATATTGCAAGACGCGAAAGGTGAAATAATGAAAGGTGGATTTTACGCCGAAGAACTTAGCAAGTCTAAAGCAGACAATGTTTATTTTGTAGAGAAAATATTACGATCCGAAGTAAACAAAGTGCTTTTAAAGTGGTTAGGTTTCGACAAAACTCACAATTCCTGGATATATAAGCGTAATCTTATCGTGTGATACCACGTTTCCGTCTCCCGTTCCTTTAGACTTGGCGTGTCTATTTATTAGACATACGCGCGTTCACAGTTAAACCAACGCGATGCGTATCGAGAACTAGCGGCAAAAATTGGTTATCTCAAACTTTGACATCTTTACCGGTGAAGGTGGCAGATATGATGGTGTTGGTGTTTGTAAGCGTCATAACTCGCTGTTACCTAACACTATACGGTGTATTATTTGTGGCCCGTCGAATTTCGGTAAAACTAATGTCCTATTCACTTTACTTTTCGACCCAAACAGTTTGAGATTTGCGAACGTGTACGTGTTTTCGAAATCTCTGCACTAGGCGAAATATAAACATTTGGAAAAGGTTTTCACCTCCGATAAGGGTATAGGGTACTTTGCCTATACACATAACGAAAGTGTCATTGACCCTAGCAAAGCCGAGCCGTACTCTATAATGGTTTTCGACGATATAGCGTGCGAAAAGCACAACTATATACGTAAATATTTCACAATGGGTTCAACGCTAACAGTAAAAGAATCACAAACGTACCGGCGGCCGTAGAGTCGGTTGACGCTGTAAATCTCAGTCAGATGACCAGAACTCTCAACACGTTAGAAAATAACCCTTTGACTAAAACATTGCGCTCGATGGATCGTAATTTTCAAAACGAATTAATCGCTCTGGCAAAGGAAATTAAAAAACGATTCGGACAACACGCAAACGATGATGATGATGACGAAATAAGGTCGAATAGAATACCTCACTGGCGTCACATGTGGAGGGATTAGTACTTAGGTAAGCATTTAGCGCTTCAACGTTCAGTCAAACGGTTGATTTTGAACATGAAGGTCATCTTTGACGTCATAGTGGTCGTCGCGTTCGTCGCGTCACGTGTTGAAGCTTACAACAACAACAACAACAACACTTCAACGTTTTGCGGTTATGTAGACGTACCTGATTCTCTATCAGACGGACGTATTTGGGACACTCACAAGTTGTCTTGGTTGATGTACGCGAAAGGCCCTTTCAGACAGGTAGCGCAAAAAGCTTTCGACGTCTGGAGTAGACATTGCGACTTGACGTTTCATCAGGATCCGTTAAAACCGAACATCATCATATCGTTCGGCGAACGCGATCATTTCCGTATGTCCACGCGCACTCAGTATTCGTACAATTTAAACGGTATAGGCCACGTTCTCGCGAGATACGTTCAAACACAATCTACACGATTCGAGGCAGGTGGACATTTATTTCAACAGCGATAAATATTGGGACTTTTCTCTCACCACACCGTCATTCTCTCACACTTTGTTTTACCAGGGGTTCGTCCGCGAAATCGGTCATGCACTCGGCTTAAATCATATCGTCGTTTCCGATTCAGTAATGTACCCTATTTCGTACACCTTTTCGAATTTGTCGGCACTAGATATTTCGCCGGCCGATATTCGAAATGTACAGGCTCTGTATGACCCTAAACCGACTCATCCTCCTCCTCCTCCTACTACTACTACTACTATCGGGTCGGACAAATTGACATATGTCAAATCGGTTTCGAGTAAGGCGAACCTTTGTAAAATCAGACTCGAAATAAAAACAGTGTTAATCGCTAATAAACATATCTACTTGTTTTACGGGCGTTACGTGTGGAAAGTTAGTTTGGACGAGTCTATAAGTGATCGCGATAACGTGGAAGCCGAACTGATTACGGACTGGATGCCTTATCTATATCTCGGTTCTAAAAATATTACGGCGATATTCTAAAACCCTAATGACGATATCGTCGTGTTTTTGAACAAATTCGTACACATAGTCGAATACCCGACTTTGAGACAAAATTACACGTTTACCTACGAAGTATAGGCTAATATAGGCGTTAAGATGCCTATAAACGCCGTGTTCACTAATAATCGAGGACAGACGTTTCAGATCGATTTCAACTCTCGTGTTTTACGGTATTCGGAATACGATAGAGGTTGGCTTTACGCCGGTCTCACCGCTGATCTACTTAAAGGCGTACCGTTGACCTTCAAGGGGGCATTTCGGTATATGGACGGTAAACTTTATTTTTTCTACGACAAAACAGTGATCGGGTACAACGAATTTTTGGGACGCATCGTGCGCGTCGAAAACGATCTTTTCAAATTATTAAATGTCGTGTGCTTAAAATAAAGACGTCTAAGAAATTTGTAATCTATGATATCCGATATTTTTTATCTGTCTTCTTCCGCTTAAAAAGAGATCATTTACTCGCAACCCATCAGTGTTAAAATTGCCGGTAAACGTGCAGCACGTGTCAGTCGTAAACGGAGAGTAATTAGAAAAGTCGTGGATTGATTTCGTCCGCTGTCGATTTACTACCGTCCGCTATAAACAAAGCGGTTGATTTACTACCTGTCGAACTACATATACCTACGTACAACTACTGCGGTCCGCGAACTAAATAGAAGAAGAGATTAGCTCGCGGCGATAAGGGTATAAATCCTTTGGACGAAACGTGCAAAGAACACGATATTGCCTATAGCCGATACAGCGATTCACAAAATCGCAGCGAGGCAGACAATCGTCTGGTGGGAAAAGCTTGGAACCGTGTCAAAACGAGTTTTTTTTTTTTTTTTTTATTTAACATAATTACAACTAGGCAATAAAGCCTATCCAGCAATATACATTTAATAGTAATGTCACTGTTTGTTGAAGTAACACCCACTAATGGACTCCTGATGAACACACACTCTGTTCATGTGTGATTAGTTATACACTCTCACTGCAAAGTTCCAAAGGCTTCGTCCTTTTCAAGCGACGGATCTCGCCAGAGTTGTCTAATAAGCAAGCTATTTCCTTGTTATCGTGATGTATAAGTCTTTGCTTGTGTTTCTCTGCAAATCTTTTGATTTCTTCTGAGACAGTTTTCATCCTAAGGTCCCTATGAAGACTGTCATTGCAGAACGAACCACGGAGCCCTTACAATACTTCGCAGGACTTTATTCTGGAAAGTTTGAATTACTTTTACATTTGTATTTTTGTGCAGCCCCACAGCTGGATTCCATAGGTCCACACCGGCTTCAGTATTTGCTTGTATAGAAGCAGTTTATTTTGTAGGTCTAAATCTGTGTTTCTCCCTATCAACCAGTTAATTTTCCTAAATTGCATGTTTAATTCAACCTTTTTCTTTTTGACATGTTCTTTCCAGTGGAGCTTTGCATCCAGTGTCATCCCCAAGTATTTAGCAGAATTTTCTGGAGTTACTACATGGTTATTAATTATAAGTGGAATTGGGTTGATTTTTCTATTTGTAAAGTTGACATAGGTTGATTTGGATTCATTTAGTTTTAATCTCCATTTCTTCATCCAAATGCAAACTCTATCAACTGCTCTTTGAAGTTTATTCGATGCCTCTTCCACAGTATTTCCTGTCGCCAAAATTGTTGTGTCATCTGCAAAGGTTGCTGTGATTGTATCAACTTCTTGGGAATGTCTCTAGTGTACAACAAGTAAAGTACAGGCCCAAGGACACTCCCTTGAGGTACTCCTGCTGATACATTCCTCAACTCAGAATACTCTCCATTATGTTTAACTCTGAAAAATCTCTCTGACAGGTAAGATTCAGAATGTGATGAAATTGTTCCGGAAGATCACGCTGAAGTTTGAAGATTAATCCTTCGTGCCAGACCTTGTCAAATGCTTTGGCAACGTCTAGAAATATACTCGAACATATTTTGCGTTCTTCCAGGACTTTTTCTATTACATGTACAACTCGGTGTACTTGATCAATTGTAGAATGCCTGTCTCTGAAGCCAAACTGATGATCAGGAGTCAGTTTTCTTTCCACAATGACTGGTTTAAGACGTTTTAAAAGCAGTTTCTCAAAAATCTTTGACATTGTTGTTAGTAGTGAAATTGGTCGGTACGAAGTTTTGTCATTAGGATCTTTTCCTGGTTTAAGAATCATGATCACCTCGGCAATCTTCCATTGTCTTGGGACGTACTTTAATCTGAAAGCAGCGTTCACTAAGTGAAGAAGTTTTTTTATGGCATTATTTGGCAATTCCTTTAGAACCTCCGCTGTGATAAGATCGTAACCCGGGGCTTTTTTTACCCTTAAGAGTTTTGATTTCATGAATAAGTTCTTTATGTGATACGTTATGAATTTCGTATTCGTCCTTATTTTTATTTGCTACAGGATCATTTGATTCTATAGTATTTTCATCGCCTGACTGTCTAGGAAAAGGTTTGAAAGTCTCAGCTAGGAGTTCAGCAAACAAATCTGCCTTTTCTCTATCACTCTTAGCCCATGTATTGTCATTTTTTCTAACTGGTGGCATTTGAACTTTTGGCCTTTTAATGAATCTTGTAGCCTTCCATATCTTGACTCCGTTGTCTCTATCTGCCGCAAGACTTTCCAGATATTTAGCAACAGATTCATTTTTAATAGTTTTTAGTAACTTTGTGAGTCTAGTGCTGAGTCGATTTAATTCAGATTTAAATTTAGGTGCTCGAACTTGCTGCCATTTTTTGCGCATTTTTCTTTTTCATTAATTAAATCAAAACTTCAGGCAGGTAAGTAATGTTATTACTATATCTTTTAATTTTCTGAGGTGTATTGTTCCATACTGCTTGCTGTATGTTATTAATAAACACATCAACTTCTTCCTCGAGCTGCACAGGTGTTTTAAGTGAGACATGTAGGTTAATAATCTCGTCCAGCTCTTCTCTAATGCCAATTCAGTTGGTTCTATTGCTGGATAATCTAGGAGGTTCTTCTCTTTGTATTATGTTCTGACTTATTGTTAAGATTACCGGAGAATGATCGGAGCCCAAATCAAAACTTTCACTGAGATTGATATAGTTACAAGATACACCCCTTACCACGAAAAAGTCAATTAAGTCCGGTATCTTTCTTGGATCTGATGGCCAATATGTTGGTTTACCAGTTGAGTGGAAGTCACATTTAAACTCCTTTCCTGCCTCATACAACTCTTTGCCTTTAGCAGTAGTAAGACGTGATCCCCAAAAGGTATTTTTGCATTGAAGTCACCTCCAAGAATGAAATGATTGCCTAATATGTTAAAAAGATGTATGTAGTCTATCTTCTTTAGATTATGTCTTGGTGGACAGTATATGGCTGATATATTAAAATTTTTGTTTTTAGTATGAACTTTAATGGTTGTCACTTGCATCGTTTCAAGTTGTACTTTAGTTTCTTCATAGTGCTTGATACTATTTTTAACAATTACAGCAGAACCACCCCTTGCCTTATCAGCAGGATGATTTACATGATATACACTGTAACCATTAATTTTGAGATATGAATGTTTTGTAAAGTGTGTCTCTGAAATTAAACAGATATCTATTTGTTCACTAATCAGAAAAGGTTCCAAGTCCAGCTTATGCTGGAGAAGACCGTTAGAATTCCAAGTGACTATTTTTAACATTTTGATCATTGTTTACGGTGTAGCTTGAAGTTCATTTTTTCCGTTTCCCATTGTTATTTTTGTTCTTGAGATTATTTTCTAGTTTATCAAGTCTATCGAAGAGCAACTTATTAGTATGCTTTTGCTCATTCAGTAGTTCTAAGATGGTTTTCATTGACGACTTGTTATCATTATCACTGTGTATAATTTGCGCATAAGTTTTCTTTTCTTTACTTTGCTCATTGCCATATCCAGCTACCGCATGCTGTAGATTACCGACGTTATTTTTATCCAACCTAGTACTTCTCGCTTTGTTTTGAAACTTTTCGGCGTTGTTTCTTCTCATTTGTAATGCTTTAGCCACCTCACATCCTCGATAGTTCGCCGGATGTTCTCCGTTGCAGTTTACGCACCTTGGCTTACTCGTCCTATTCAATGTGCAGGCATTTGTCATATGTTTTCCTCCACACTTAACACATCTAGGATCTTTTCTACAGTAGCCTTGTGTATGGTTATAGCCCTGACAACGCTTACACTGGGGTATAAGTGTAGAATTTCGTCTTAGTGGTTCTATCTTGACGACAATATTTAAAATTGTTTTAATATTGTAAATATTTGCAACATTTTCTTTGTTGTCAAAGGTTAGCATAAAGAGTGGAAGGTTTCTTCTGTGAACTACACTGTCGCCTTGGTTGTTCTCTATTCTTTCCTTTTTTATTATGTTGACAGCATCCTGTATCTTTAGACCTTTTTGCTGCAGGTCGTCTAGTATGTCCTCTTTAGTACATGTTCCATGTAGACCCCTTGCCATTACCTTAATGGGTCTTTCATTTTGTTTTCGTAAGTGTACCATTGCACTTTACTCTCATTCAATTTGTGAACCACTGTTCTGTAAGTGTCAGCATCTAGAGTGTTTATTTTCCAAACATTATTATTATAGGCAGTGATTTTGTACTTTATAACAGGAACAGACTGTAACAAGGTCTGTAAAGTAGCATACTCTGCAATACCAGTAATGTTTATTGGAGGAGGTTGTTTCTCTTTGGGATATCTGATCTTTCTGATAATTTTAGTTGATTGACATTATTCAAGGTGTTCTTATCGGTATTTTTTGATAGTTCCGGAGATGTTTCCGCTTTCTCTTTTATTTGGCCTTCTTTTTTAAGGATCCAATCAGTCTCCTGAGCCAATTCCTCTTCATCTGTATGATATTTTGTCTCGGGCTGTAATATACTTTCACCTTCATGAGACTGTTCTTGCACTGCACCATCTCGCACAGTTTTTAATATTTCATTTTCAGATTGAAGATCAAACACAGCTTTCCTCAACTGTTCAACCAAGAGCTTTAGTTCACTCAATCTTACTTTAAGCTCCTTAATTTCTGATTCAAAAGAAAATCCTTTGGACCACTAGTTCCTGGAGATCTTATTACCTTTTACTTGTTAAAAAGGATTTTCCACAAGCAATAGTTGGCCCCCCAGAATCCGTGGGGCCGGCCTCCGAAGAGGATGGATTAACCAGAGTTCCTGGTGTACCACCTGGGGGTAATTACTTCCTGTATGTTTTTATCCATTGCTGATGATTGTTTTATTTTGAAGGCGGAATAGAGATCCGAAAAAGAGAAACAAGAGTAGATTAGAGACCCCTAGCCTTCGAAAACCTAACAGCATTCGTGTCGGAAAAAAGGCTTAGTACCCATTAGGAAAGAAGAAAGAAAAGGGATCTCATCCAAGACAAGTTGAAGTAAAATGAGATCCAGCTCAGGAAACCTCGGGTCCGCCAAACCCGAACTCACAAGGAGTGAGCCCCTGAGGTAGTCAAAACGAGTGACGCTTCTTTAGCGGAACGTGCGACAGCGCTCGGGGTAGCAGCCGCGATGAAAGCGAAAGCGAAATTAGGGGGTGGGAGAAAGAGGAAGAAGAGGTCCACGTCGACGGCTAGAAAACGACGGACTATAAAGCAACTCATTTCCGGTTTACGAGGAAAAGATCTTTATCTCAGACCGTATAAGAAGATGAAGGGCGGCGGCGGCGGTTTCAGAAAGCGTCGTAGGACGAGTAAAAAAGAAAACTATTGATCGATTCGATACCGATCAGGCCGTTGACGAATATGGATTTGGCAACGTACGCGAAGCGTTCGGGCGTGGCAGCTTTCCGCGGTGTTTTCATGCGCGACACGTTACCGCGCGGTAAACCGTGGCGAAACGAATCGGCTATCGATAATTTGGACAACGTGTCGGGTGACGGTACTCACTGGGTATGTTATAAAAAGAAAGGCGATGACGTGGAGTATTTCGATAGTTTCGGTAATCTGAGACCGCCGAAAGAGTTGATCGCGTATTTCGGTCCCACAGCTAATATTCGCTATAATTACACGAGATACCAGCGTTTCAATTCAGTCGTTTGCGGGCATCTGTTTCTATAGTTTCTGACGTCATGTCCATATGTTTAAGCGGTAACAGTTCCTCACTTTCGTGCGATTTTTTTCCACCGATCGACGTGTCAGACGGCGGCGGCGGCGGCGGCGGCGATCAATGGGAAATCGGACTAGTCGATTTGGCTACATATAATTCTATTCCTAATATCGAAGACGGCGTAAATAACGAATTTCGTTTAGTGAAGATGGGCAGCAGCAGTGATAAACGATCGCTTTATGATTTGCAACATTTGGGTATTACTAATATTAATAAGAAAAAGGATGGAAATAAAAGAAAACCTCCATTAGCTACTAATGTTGATTTTGCTGCTGCTGTCGCTACTAATGAAATTTCATCCGAAAGTACAGGCGAGGACAAACATGTTCATACTACTGCTACTGCTGTCGGTGAAAATTCTTTAAAACCGGAATCGTTCATAGACACAAATCTTTCCGATCACGTAGTTAGTGACCACGACGAAGACACTGAACTCGACGTAAAATTGCCTACAAGTTCGTACGAAATCGACGACATTGAAAGGCACATTAAATCGCAACTACATTCGGACATTGTGTTCTCTTTGAAACCGAACAAAAACACGTTAAAGGCGGAGATATTTTGTTCGGAGATGATAGATTTCAGCGGCGAACGCACGATCGGAACGTTAATCGGTTTCGAAGAGAAAGTTCTAGAGCCCGGTCGAGTGCACGTTTCCGACCTACCGGTGGACATCATCAAGGTCAGTATAATACAAATCGAATGTAACGTAGCGTTGGGTTCGTTTCAAAACGTTGTAGAGAGTCACGTTATACACGAATTTTATCCTCGAGTACCGTCCGGCTATAAGATTATCGAGATCCTGCAAACGGTAATATATTTACGGGTCAACGTGAAATCGGTTCACAATCTTACCGTCAGCCTGAAAGAACAGAACGGTGATCTCGTCGATTTCAGAAACGAAACTATTTCAATCAGATTGCTTTTAAGAAGACGTCGGTAAGAAGTAGAAGAAATGGGTCTCGTATTTAATCGGGATACGTATAGATTTGACGTTAGTCCGCGGATAAACACGAGAGTGTTAACATCTAGGAATATACGTTTTTTACGGTCTCTAGGCTTTAAAATTGTTACAAAAAAATAATAATAATGGATATACTAGCGCTCGAAAGACACCACGTGTACGACAATACGATCACGGGTAAAGAATATCATTACCATAAACCGTACGCATCGTCCAGTTTCAGGAATAACGATGAGATCAGGATACCTGTAAACCAAGAGGACGTTATGACGTTACCGCACAAAAGTATGCTTTACATTACGGGTACATTGACGGGAAAAAAAGAAAACGGTGCCAAGGCTAAAGTGAACATTGTCAACAACGGCGTAGCTTTTCTATTAGACAATATCAGATACGAGATTGCCGGCAACGAAGTGGACGGAACGCGGCAACTAGGTATAGTGAGTACGGTGAAAAACGTACTGTCCACACCCGAGTACAGAGTGAATAACCTTAAAAATGACGGTTGAGTGGGTCCCGGTAAGTACATGTCCCTCGATAGTAGTAGCGGTGAATTTTCCGTACTCATACCGTTGAAAATATTGATGGAATTTTTCGAGGATTACCGGCGGATAGTGGTCAACGTAAAACAGGAACTGGTACTCTTACGATCGGCATCCGATTTGAACGCCGTTTACAGCGAAGACGGCGCGACGTCCGTTGACTTCGTGATTACCGGTATCACGTGGTTGTTGCATCACATTACATTACCGTGGACGGGAAACACGCTGTGGACACGTTGAAAAAAATTCAAAACAACATTACAGGGCACATAGCGTATCGAGGGTGGGATGTTATCGTAAGACCTTGGTGGCCGGCCGTAAAACACGAATCGTGGGTCCTCAAGACGGCCACTATAGATCAGAAACCTCAAATCATAGCGTTAGTCTTTCAAACGGATAGGTCTAATCAGATCGGTAAAGACACGTCCGTATTTTATTATTGCAACATCACGGAAGTTCTGGTTCATCTTAATTCGGATTTTCACCCTTACGAACGCATACGCGGTAGGGCGGCGCTAGCGTACCACAAATTCTGCCTTTTCCAACAGTCCTATTACGGCCGCGAACCGTCCCCTTGTGTAGATTTGCAAATGTTTAAAGGAAAAACACCGATTTTCGTTATCGTTTGTTCCAAGCACAAAGATTGATTCAGGTCTGGGCCTGTCGACGTGAAACTGAAAATCGAAGCTTCCAATAATTTTACCGCCAATACGATGGTTTATTTTATTATCTTTTACGATAAACACATGAGCTATTCTCTCCTCACAGGCGTTATTAAAAATATCGCGGGTTTTTAGGGTGTGGTGGAGGAGTGGAAGAAGTGAGGTAGGTTCCAGATAAGTGTTACATCGCTCAGTGCGAGTCATAGAGTCAGAGCGTATGGACGTTGATCGCCAGTCTACAAGACGTACAGTGCCTCCTAACTTACCTTTAGGTATTTACTTGAAAACGGGGCATTTTTAAACAGCGAATGCAGTAAATTTATCGTGACCGGTCTTTTCCAACACGTTGCACACGAGCTGGGCGTTCTGGTGCAGTCGGGTAAAAAAAATTCGTTTTCTTCACCTATTTCACGTTCAACGAGTTGCTGACTGAACTGTTGAATATATCCGAAGCAGTGGCAGCGGTTGCTGCTTCAACCTCTTTGACAAAATTTTAATTCGGACAAGGTCACGTGATCGTCGGAAAAGTATTCGGTAGGAGATACGTTCAGTTGTACAGCGGCGTAGGCGTCGGTAGCGGTCCGCATACCGTCTCGTTGACCACCGACGAGTGGAAATTGTGCGACGACAGTGTGCCTCTGGTGTCGCGTAGTATCAAAGAATTGTCTTATAACGAAAAAGATTTGATAGCGTATATCATCGAGTGTCTGGCAGGCGGCGACGAACCCGTATCAAGTACACTGCCAGAAGCGGACCGTTTGTACGACGAAGTGGTCTTATTAAAAAAACATGCAGCACCAGCATCAGCAAAACCGGCGAGCGGTAGTTGAATTTCACGCTTACGTGGACCATTGCGGTGAGTATATCGTGAAAGATTTGGCCGTTGTCAGCCGTTTCTCGTATGCGGTTACGATTTTCAAATAGCCTTTCGGTTTTCAAACGCTTAACGAAAAAAGCAGGAAAATAGCCCGATGACTCCGTGAATATTTTCACGGCATAGAATGGGCAGACGGTGAGGTACCGTTCGACGAGGACACAGTACACGCCATGCTCAAACCTTTTTCCACCTTGTACACTAAGGGTACGAAAAAAGCGCAATTTTTACGCCGTTACCATCCTAACGTTTTTAATTACCCGAAACTTTGGATAATAATATCAAATGTACATATTTCAAATGCATATTACCCCGTCATAATAGCGATAGTAGTAAGTGCGCTCTGCAGAGCGCAAAACATTATTACGATTTAGTCGATGCTTAGTATACGCCAGCGCGCATGTGCGCGATACGTCTAGGTCACTGACGTGGAGATGATTCTCCCGTAAACCTAGGAAACGTGTGTATGTGTCAAGAGAGAGAGAGAGAGAGAGAGAGAGAGAGAGAGAGAGAGAGAGAGAGAGAGAGAGAGAGAGAGGTCACTGGCGGGGAGTTAATTCTGCCGTAAATCCAAGAGACGTGTATGGTGGTGACTGGCGAGGAATTGGTTCTCCCGTAAACCTAAGTTGTGTCACTGGCGCGGAGTTGATTCTCCAGTAAACGTGTGTGTGCGCGTGCACGTACGCGAAAGCTACGCTGACGGTGTAATCGCATATTATTATAACCTAAAAACAAAAAAAAACAAAAAAAATTAAAAATTTAAAGCAAAAAAAATCAATTTTTTTTTTGGAGAATACAATTTTGTCATGGAGTGGTAGTCACCGGGAGTAGCGATGGTTTGGGACTACTCCCTCAAGGGGTTAAGTCTTCTGCTTAACCCCGGGTTGTAATGTGGGCTACGACAGAGGCTTACCACCTCGTACGATGTTTCCAAGCCCGTGTACGAACACAGAGGACAACCACGAATAGTTTACGAGGCCCTGAAAAGGGCCATTTCTGCAACAAAAAATCCGACCTCACGATCACACGTCACACCTCGACGTCACACCCTGACGTCACACACCGACGTCACACACTGACGTCACATTCATCTACACCAATCAGGAAGCAAAGCTATCGTTATTGCACCATTCAGGGAGCTGGGATCAAGTGTCGCCATTCATACTAGAAGCCTAATCTATACTTCTATGTTTTTACTTGAAAAATAGGTTAGATCTCACAGGTGTCAGTCCCTTCCTGGATTGAACCACCTGTCTCTTCCCTATCAGGAAACAACTATAAAAGCCTTCCAGTTCAAGGAATTAAAATCGCAAACAAAGAGCGGTGTTGCTAAAAAATTTTGAAATGATTTTTCTTTTTCTTTTTTTTTTGCTGTAATAATATAAAAGTAAAATTGCAAGGCAGAAATTACTTCGTCGACTGGCATTGTAAAGAAGCGCTCAAGATAATAAACTAGAAAAAAACACCAGGCTGTGTATTACGCTCCCGTAATACAAATTTGGCAAATCTTTGATTGTTTTCTAGCTACAGAGGAGAAGGGGTGTGGCCCATAACTAATTTTGTATCTCCCTTCAATGAATCACTTGTTGAGCGGCCACGTTGTGTTTAACTGTGATATAATGTACTAGCATTACCCGTCGCGGCTTCGCCCACGAAACTTAAACTGTTTCAGTAATGTAATAATTTAGAAACGTAAAAAATATATTGATTAAGGCGTGATCATCTAAACTCATGATTATTTTACAGTGAATATAAAAAATATTATAACTTGAATATGTTGTTTTATTGTCTTCAAACGTGTTCCGTTCGAATTTAAGAAAATCTGATGAAAAATATTTTTCTCCAATACAAACCTGTATACCTCTTTTATATTTTTGTCCTTTTATGGAATGAATTCGAGGGGGGAATGCTGAATTACGTGTATCATAATTTTTGTTTTAGATTATTTTGTTTACTTTTAAGAAAACCCATAAAAATATTATTCTCAAGTGAAATTTTTTTTTCTCAAAATATACTTGTTTTTTACATTTTTATTCTTTTAGGTAATGAATTCGGAAAAATGTTGAAATATGTGTTTCATTATTTGTGTTTCATAGCATATTTCTGGAATAAACGATTAAAACAAATATTTTTTCAATGAAAAATTCAATGCAAAAAAACTCTTTTTCACATTTTCTACCCCCTTTAAATATGTTTAGGGGATGTGTTTTTGAAAATGGTGAAAAATATAATTAATTACTTATATTTAAGAGTGACTATCTTACGTTTTAAAAATGTCAGAAGATAAACATATTTTTTCAATAAAAATTGTTGTACCTCATTTTTACCTCTTTAAGGGTTTAATTCTGGAAAATAATTTTTCAGTGCACCCCTACATATGTTGTTAACCCTTAAAATTTCAAATCATTAGCTATTAAAGTTCGGCTATAAATTGATTATTAAAATTGGACTAAGTAAGTAGTTTAATGGCGTTAAACTCAAAACGTTTCCACAATTGCACCTCAACATTGTTGTAAGAAGCTACCCTGAAAATTTCAAATCTCTAGCTATAGTAGTCTCGGCTGTACATTTATTATTAAATTTGGACTGGGTAAGTAGTTTTAACTGTGTCAAAATCAAATTTCTGCACAATCCTTTCTTAGTACACCTCTGCATTGTTGAAAGAAGGTACCCTGAAAATTTCAAATCTCTAGCTTTAATAGTATTAGCTGTGCGTTGATTATTAAATTTGTTAAATTTGGACTGAGTAAGTAGTTTAATGGATATTAAAATTAATTTTATGAAAAATCTTTTCTCAGTGCATCTCCACATTGTTTTAAGAAGGTACCCTGAAAACGTCAAGTCTCTAGCTATACGTCAAGTCTCGTCTGTACGTTGTTTATTAAATTTGAACTGGGTAAGTAGTTTAATATCGTTGAAATCAAATTTTTGCAAAATTCTTTCTTAGTGCACGCCTACATGTGTATATTAAAAATGAATTCTATCACAATTTAACACTTAAATTTATTATCATAACAAAGTGCACAATTATAATTTTTTAAATGAAAAAGGCCCGCCACTCTTAAAAAAATACTATTTTTAATCTTAAGTGTAAATTATTAGGATTATATACCTATTCTTC
Organism: Callitettix versicolor; assembly: GCA_022606455.1. Classification (NCBI taxonomy): domain Eukaryota; kingdom Metazoa; phylum Arthropoda; class Insecta; order Hemiptera; family Cercopidae; genus Callitettix; species Callitettix versicolor. The sequence continues at coordinate 59,537 of JAJIZJ010000212.1, forward strand.
CCGTCAGTGGTCTATCAACTCACCTCATAAAGGCTACCGCGGTTTCGAAACTTTATAGTTTCATCTTCAGGCCATACAAAATGATAGTCCCTCTGTTGAGGTCGTCACAAAGTCAAACAACACATTAAAACATACATCACAAACACTAAGCATAATTACACATTTAAAATATTCGTCATGAAATTCGGCTTGGCCAAGCTACACACGCGACTCGCACGTCGTTACATTCCGGACTGCGGAGTCTCCATCATTAGTAGCGCGCCCGTCGTTGTTATCAGTTACGGTGCGTCTGTTGGTTTTTGTTACTCAAATCACTTATCCTTAGAGCCATGTCATATATTAAGTTTGATTTGAATGTAAGTTTTTCATTTAGGATGTTCTGTGGGCCTGATTTTTTGTTCTTGTAAATCTCAAACTCTTCAATCGCATCCATATAACTACTTTTATTACATAAATGTAATATTTCCATGTTGGTATATATAACTATAACTATATAACTATATAACATATAGTTAGTTAAGTATAAACTAACTTTTAAATGATCTTTATTTACAGGTGAAAAAATGACAATGAATGATCTAATATTACATATTTTTATTAGGTATTAGAGTAATTAAATTAGATTTTTAAAATTAAATAAAAACTAAAATTGTATAATTTAATAATTGAAATTTGACAATGTTAATTTAATATCTATAAATCTTATTGTATTAAGGAACGCAGTTTTTTAAATCACAGATATATGAGTGCTTTGAAGATGAATTTGTCGGGATCTATAAGTGTTCCGAACGAATTCTCAATCAAAACTAAAATATTTTTATTTAAAACATAACATCAAGCTAAATGCTACCAAATTAATACATGATACAACTTGTTTTTGGTGTTTTTATCTAAATTATCTGTTATAAATTTTAAAATAATCAATTGACAAGTACATGGTTTCGTACCAGTCCATTATGCAGGTTCATGCAAGTTTTGTTTTTGGTAATTGGTTCAGGGTAAATAACATCAGGTGAAAAATTATAGCATTACCCACGAAACTTAAACTGTTTCAGTAATGTAATAATTTAGAAACATAAAAGAATATATTAATAAAAGTGTGATCATCTAAACTCGTGATTATTTTACAGTGAATAGTAAAAAATATTATAACCTAAATATGTTGTTTTATTATCTTTAAACGTGTTCCACTGGATTTTAAGGAAATCTGATCAAGAATATTTTTGCCCAATACAAACATTTATACCTATTCTATATTTTTGTCCTTTTATGGGATGAATTGCGTTTTGGGATATTTGTGTTTTAAAATATTTTGTTTACCTTTAAGAAAATGTGATTAAAAATATTTTTTTCCAATGCAAACACTCTTTTTTCTCACATGATAACTCTTTTTCCATTTTTATTCTTTTAGGGGATGAATTCAGAAAAATGTTGAAATATGTGTTTCATAGCATATTTCTTGAATATAAGATAAAAAAAATTTTCAATACAAAATTGTACCCCTTTTTTATGCTTTATACCTTTTTTCAATCTCTTTAGGGGATGCGTTTTGGAGAAAAGGTGAAACATATATTTCATTACTTATACTTAAGAGTGACTATGTTACGTTTTTCCTAAACCTAGGTCAGATGAAAAACATATTTTTTCCAATAAAAATTGTTGCACCTCATGTTTACCTCTTTAGGGGTTGCATACTGGAAACTCGTTTTTCAGTACACCCCTTTTTCAATGCATCTAGACAATGTTGTACGAAGGTATCCTTAAAATGTTTAGTCTCTAGCTATAATAGTATGGGCTGTACGTTGATTATTAAATTTGAACTGGGTAAGTAGTTTAGTGGTGTTAAAATCAAATTTTTACAAAATCCTTTATTAATGCACCTTGTAATAATGTACCTTGAAAATTTCAAGTCTCTAGCTATAATAGTATTGGCTGTAGGTTGTTTATTAAATTTGGACTGGGTAAGTAGTTCAATGGAGTTAAAGTCAAAATTTTGCAAAATTCTTTATTAGTACGCGCTTACATATTAAAACGAAGGTATTCTCAAAATTTCAAGTCTCTAGGTTTTATAGTTTGGGCTGTACGTTGATCAGTCAGTCAGTCAGGACATTGCCTTTTATATATAGAGATAACCCACTGTGTAGGCCAAGACAACGAGAATGCCTATGCGAGGTTACAATGCTCAGGGTGACCAAAGAAATCAAAGTTGTTGCTTTTCAAAAATGTATAATTGTCTTGTTTTTTTTAATATGCCACATTAAAAGTTAAAAAAACAAGTAGTGACACGAAAAAATATTTAAATTAATTACTTCTGTTTTCATACATTATTGAATGGAAAAAAATAATTAAAATATAGCACACTTATAGTGATAAATTAGTTCAACTTTCAGAAAGGCAAAAAAAAAAAAAAAATCTAAACTGAACTTAAATCTTTACCAACCTTTTGGAATATAACTATAATCTTACGGATGTCAGTTATCCGCCAAAACAAACTTTGACAAAACAAAACTAACTTTTGAACTAAAATATATTCTTCTGGAGAATAGTAGGTTCACTAAAAGTAACAAATAATATTATTAGTGACGTCACTATAACTAACTAAAATAATACGCTAGGGCCATTTACAAAAATATATTAGTGAAAATAAAGTGAATTACAGATACAGACTATAATGTTCGATTGACGTATTAAACAGGTCGATTGTTTTTTCGCTAATCATAGTTTAGTGGTTTCCCCCGGTTAGCCGATATTTTTTTTTTTTTTAAGAGTTGGACAAGTTACCAGCAAAATCGGTTCAGAAATTAATAATTTCGGAACATTCATGCAGCTGCCTCCCTGACGTAATGGAAGCGAATTCCAAATAATTATTTTTATCGTACTCTTTCTAGTGAACAGCTGAAAGGCTATAATAAGTTTTAGGTTATGTTGTTAAAAACTAGCTATATTACAGTAAAATATCAGTTGTTTTATATCTGTAACGATCAGATGATTTCATTGAACAGCTGATAGGCTATAATGAGTTTAGGTTATGTTGTTAAAAACTATCTATGTTAATTTGTCGTGTTTTCGAACAAATTATCGTAATTAAAATAAAAAGAAAGTGGAAACACTATACATGATTTTTATTTTTGGTTCAATAACAGAAATTGATTTGTTTTATCTTGTTTAAAAAGAACTTTACAAAAATTCTAACTATAACTTTACTATCACCAAAATTTAAAAATATGAAAACATATCGGCTCACAAAATTCGCCCCTGTAGACCAATGGGATACGTTTTATTGAGTGGGCCTGTTATTCTACTCGTCTTTACATAAAGTGTTTCCCGCCAGAATCGGTTTTCTAATTTCGAAGTCAAAAATCTGACACCATTTCGGTCATCCGACTCCGCAATAACGAAGAAGGCGACCAGGCTAGGCGAGCGAGATATAATATTCGCAATGGCGAGGCACAAAACAAAGTCGCGTTAAACATGAGGAAGGATTGTGAAATCGAGACTTGTTGACAGAGTGAATGGGCGTTCATTAGTTTGGGGGACTTTCGTCCAAATATCTCGGTAATTGGACTTTTAGTAAGAGGAAACCGGTTTCTGTGAAGAAACGATGAAGCTTCTTTGTGGATATTATTCGGTCGGTGAGAAAGAATTAGAAGTAAAATATTTTTTGCTGAATTTCTCAAAATCACATTACACTAAGACTGGTTACGCATGAAGAATTATGACCAAGTGTACAAAAATGTATCGAAAAAATCGGCTGAAGAGATATGGTCCGGACTGGGAAACAAATCCGGATCTAGGTATTACAGTAATGACCGTATCAATACCTCATGATCCCACGGAAATCCGTTAAAAATCAGTAATGGTGACAATTTAAGAGCTCAAAATTAGGTCTAACATTTTTATGGAGAATGACAAACTATAATTTAAGTTGTGTACACAATTTGTAATCACCCCAGATTTTTTTTTAATATAACTTTGCAACAGTAATTTTCAAGAATATTGCAGCCAGCCAGTACTGGTACTACACGGATATCAAAATGCACAAGAGTTCGTTGAGTTTACATTACAATACTTTCTCCAGCACAATTATTTACTTCTAAGTCTTTGAAAGATATGGAGATAAACTTTTGACGTTTCTACAAAATTTTATACTCGATTCTTCCCCCTCATAAGCTACTTACATCACCCACTCCCCTTTTTGTCATCACTGCCCGATCTTTTCCTCATTCAACGTCAGACCCACCCCAGTAGACTGACCTCCCCTTCATCACTTCTCCCCACTGACCTACTCCACATATATAGGCTATATTTGTATTGGCAAAGTGTAATAAATCACAGCTTGTCACCTACACGAACTCAAGAAACTTAACAAAATTTTAGAAACCAAAACTCTTCTTAGAATTTTGTTTCGATTTCTTTTTTCATAACCTGTGCATTCTGACAAATCACGTCATGCTAACGTGATGGAGGCGAATTTCTAAAAGTATTTTTTTATTTTACACTCTTTTTGAAACTCTCATAAAACAGCATTAAAATCTGCTTTTTTAACTTTAAAACTATATTGAAAATACGAAAATTTCAAAACGATTATTTTATTATTAATATTATTTTTATTAGGCTCGTCTGTGTTAAAGAATTGCATAGGTATCTTCTTGTCACAAAATACTAATTTATTATTTACGAAATCTAAGGTAATTTTTAATTCCTAAATATTATTTACTCCAAGTAACAAGTCAAAATCTTTGTGAAAATCAAATAAATAGAATTTTGAAATCTTCCTTCCTAAATCTAGTAATTTGCAGCTAAATTTTTCTTTCGAAATTCCATGTGCTGTGCTTACTTCAAACGGTTCGTGTTTAATAGTATGCTTGAAAATATGAAAACCAATAGATTTTTTTAATGAATGATCTGGTACTTCCAGTGTGAAATAATATTTTAAGATTAATATTAAGGTAATATTTAAATTAATACTTATAAATGACAGTAGTTACAAAATATATTAGACTGTTTAAAATGCCAAAAAATGTTTTCTTACAATTATGTTTATTAAGCAATTCTTATTAAGTCGAAATAATTAATTCTTTTTATATTTTTTAAATATGTCTAATATTTTAATGTAGTTTTTATCCCCATGTATTTATTCATTTGATTTGTTTTTAATATTTTTAAATATTACAGGAATTTTATTGTACTTTTAAGAGTAAGGAAAATTTGAACTACAAATTTGAAAAATTTGAAAAAGTTTTATAGAATATACACAAAATTTAAAGTAACTTTGTTAAATTAATTAAGTTTAAGAAAAGTATTTTTATATAACTACCTTAAATTACATATTTTTTTAAAAGCTAAAAATTTATTTTATTTTATTTTATTTATTTATTTTATTTGCTATTTATTTATATGGTCGTTTTTAAAACTACGCTTATTCAATCGAAAATAGTAAATATTTATGTAAATATTCCATGTATACAACACACCCCTAACTTACTTATTAGTTACTACATTTTAAGTGTTCCAAATGTTTCTATTGTTGTTTTTATTCCTTTGAGTCCAATATGCAAAACCGAAAATAACTGTATAATGTTTTAACAAATTACAAAATTTAATAACTTCACTTTAATCACACTCGTAACAGTAAAAATGTTGTCTATCATAGAATAATCCTTCTAAAACCTGCCTGCAATTCTTTGCTGAACATGATTTCTCCTGAAGCCAGTATGTTACTTCGATCCAGCAAATACTTGCCAAAAGCATTATTAAAAACAAATCCTCTGTAATTTGGTGTATAATGAAGTTCTGCCGCTTTTCGTGTACATCGAAAATATTATTGGTCACACATGATGACGGTATTTTTATCCATATCAAATCCTCTATTTTACTCAAGGAAGGAACAAATACTCAAGGAATTATAAATTTTCCATAATATAGTTTTATATATTATGTTTATCTTGTCCTAATAATACTTTCCTTAATTAACTGATATACAGTTATTTTCCTTTTTTTATAAACTTTCTATAGAACTTTCCCAATTTGTTCAAATTTGAATATATTTTTCTTTCTTTTAATCCTTTCAATACCTAGTCCAATTTATGAATATAGTAAAGACTGCCACCTTTTTTTGTAAAACTCTTCAATTTTTTGTAGTACTGTAGTTAAGAAAGCTATTACTTGATATAAGCAAATATTTTGAGTCTCAATTACAATTTGTAACTTTATATCGAGGCCTTTTTATCTTAATTTTAAGAATATTTTCATCAAAACATATGGTTAATTTATCAAACAACAAAAGGCTAACTCCACTTTTATTTATTAAAATTTATTTTTTTAATTATTTATATTTAATTCGTTTAGTTAAACTCAAAGTAATTTAAAAAATGTAAAATTTTGTAAACAAATTATGAATTTGTAAACAAATTTTCCATTCACTTTCTTTTAAAAATTTAAACACCTCTCATTAATCTTACATAGGTTATATATATATATATATATATATATATATATATATATATATATATTACTTACTGACTGACTGATCAACGCACAAACCGAAATTATAATAGCTAGAGATTTTAAAGTTTCAGTGTGCCTTAGTACGACCATGACGTAGGCCTAATAAGAAACGATTTTTCAAAATTCAACCCCTAAAAAGGTAAAAAGAAGGTATTTCTGTTTTAATTGGAAAAAATATGTTTTCGATCAGACCTTCTTGAAACTTCACACTAAAACACAAGTAATGAAATAAATTTTTCACCATTTTCAAAAATTCACCCCTAAAGAGGATTTAATAATTTTTTGTCTTCCATTTTTTTTTTTTGAAAATTTCATTTCTACAATAAAAATCAAATATATTTAATAAGAGATATCTAATATTTATTGAACTAATTGGAGTGTATGTGTAAGTCGGTATGAAATAAGTGAAACTTTGTCTGAAAATATGATTTTGATTTTGTTACAAGATTGGTAAAGTTATAGGGGATGTAAATGTAAAAAGGAGATAGGCTATGAAATTTTACATTGGAAATATACTTTTTGGTCGTTCATTCTAGATGCTCTGAAACACAAATATTAAAACAAGTATTTCAGCATTTTTTCCAAATCCATCTCCTAAAAGAGTAAAATGTAAAAAATAGGAATAAACGTTTGATTTTGGAGTAAAATATTTTTTATCCCCTAAAGGATTAAGGAAGGAATGACATGGAATCAACATACAGCCAAAATTTTGGTAATATTTCCATATCACTATGTGAGCGTGCACTAAAAAAAAACTTTTATAAAAGGGAAAAATATGTGTAATTCTCTGTAAAACAATAACACGATTTTTTTAATTAGATTATCACGCATTTATTATTATATGTTTTATGTTTGTAATTTATTACATTACACAAACAGGTTAAGGTTCGTGGGCAATGCCGAGTCGTGTAATGGCTCTGTGTGTGTGTGCACGCGCGTGCGTGGCCTCCCCACTAAGTGATGGTCCGCCATGACTGTCCGTGGAACTGCGGTGGTCGACCATCTTGCTTTGTATTACTGTTTAATTAATTGACATGGCCGGTTTAATTTTGGCCCGAGGCGGTTAAGTTTTGCTCCAACGACTTTGAAACTATTTTTGTCTTTCATACAGTTTATGTAATATAAATTAAATAGAATTTAACTGTTTTTGAAGTTGGTTTATGGTTAATTAATGTGTTCTAAAGCGTGCATAAAGTATAAACAAAAATGTAAACAGGGTATTTCAAAAGTTATATAGTTATAAAGATAGAGTAAGAAACTAACTTAGATAATGCACAAGTTTATGTTAAAGGAATCACAATATAATCAATATATGTGTGGTAAATTAATAGAATTTTTGAATTATCAAATTATTATGAAATGTAATAGTATAAGACAGTTGGGTTTGATAGATTTATTTTGGTGGGAAGGATAGGGCTCAGAATAGCTGCACAGAATGTAACAAATAACACAACCAATTTTAACAAAACTTTTGTCACGGAGCCTAAAACAAAACAGATGGTTCTTGTATTGTAAAAGAAAATTTATTACTGTGTGAAATGATTAACTGAGGATTCTAATTAAATGAGTAAATTAAATACATAAAAGAAATAATTAGAATAATTACATAATAATAATAATATTTTAAAGGAGGAATATTAAAATCTAAAGTACAGGTTATACAAAATATTGCTAGGGACTAAACAGGATCAGAAAAATAATAACATTTGGAACAATGAATCACCACTAAAACGTACATTTTTGCATTTAAACATAACAACTTTTATCCACATTTGTAAATAACCACGAAGAGGAGCTGAAAAATGGATTTTCCAAAAGAAAATCGGTTCACAGAAAAAAATTACAAAAAAAGCATAAATTTTAAGGGAGATTACACAAGTATAAGGTACAGCTGACAAGTCCGAATTCTCTTAATTTAGTTAGTCTGATTATTTTGTCGTGTACACATTAAGGGATTCCTGTTTCAAATTTAAATTTGAAATAACGATTTACTCTTGTTACAAAATAAATACAATTGATTTTGATGAAACCCATTAGTGAAATTAGATCTGAAAGAATTGTATAAATAAAAGGTAATGATGAAACTGTTAAATAAATTAATAAATTGATAAAAATCAGATTATTGTAAATTTACAAAATAAATGTCATAAATTGAAAGATATTTAAAATTAATTTAAGGAGAAGAAACTTAATTAACACTTACTAATATATTAAATAAATAAAGTGTTATTCTAATTGAATTTAATAATGAATGGGTGGTTTTCAGATAAATTGGTATTCCACTGTCAGAATTGAAATTATCATAAGTTAGAAATACTTAAAACCCATCAGATTGTCATTTCATGTAAAATATGTAAAAATGTATAATATTATACTTTGTTTAATATTATAATGTATAATATTAAAATGTCGCCGTCGTATTAAAACGTATTTAATTATCGGTAATTAAATAATTTCAATGGCAATAATATTTGAATATTTTAAAAACTTTGTTATTTATAAAGGATGATATTGATTTAAAATTTTATAATTAATTAATAACTAATTAACTTTTAATTTACAAAGAATTAGCACATCATGAGTTTTGATATTAATAAATTTGACACTAATCATTAGATTTTGAATTAGATATTTAAAAAAATTATTATTGAAATTACTTTCATTTTTAACAACAAATTTTCTTTACTAATAATAAAAATAATAAAAACTTTCTTAAGTTTCACATCTGTGTGCATTGAATAACATACATACATATCATTTACCATTTCCAAATTCGAATCCATTAAATCCGAGATAGGTACGAGAAATATATAATGCTTAAACGACTTTTCAAATAATATATAAACTTTAAAATCAAGTATAGTTAGATATAAATAACTAGGTTACCACATTTTCACACGCGCGCGCGCACGCACGCACGCACGCACTAAACTGTAGTATTTCAAAGCGTGTTGCAGAGTTGATTATTTGTGCAAGTTTCATTGTCTGAGTTTTACGCCCCATTTTACAATTCCCTAACAAATACAGTGCATATTTTCTTCCTTCGTCGTCGTCGTGTGGCCCCCCACTCACCCACTGCAATGTTTGGCTGTGTTTATCAGTAATTTGAGGTAAGTATTACTTGCTCTTCCCAAATAAAAACGTTTCATTGATTACAAAGTAAAGATAACTTGTAGCCTCTTGCATGCTAATACCAGTTTATTGCAAACGACAATACATCATTTTTTAAAAGTACTTTAGTCTTGTTGAAATTCAATTAGACCTAACTACAAAACAATTACTAATAATATCATTGAAAGTAACGGCATTGGTTAGACTTTTAAATGCATTGAAATTTGTTTCGAAGGAATTGTATATAATTTCATTTCTGTTAGGTTTAGTTTCTTTAAAGTTGTTTACATTTTAAAAAAATACATTTTTGTTTAGTGGGCCCTACACGTTGTTCACTTTACATTATTCACTTTTATTTTGAAATTTGAATAAACTCAAAATGCGTTTGGAAACGTAATATCACTGTAAACATAAGACATAATTATTTTGCTTTAATTTTTGTATTTTACGTTGTGTATTTTAAAATCGCAACAGCTGCAGATTTCAGACCTGTTTTTATTACATTTTTCAGTAATGTTGCTCATAACTATGAGTTCCTAAGAGGTCAACTTAAGGCAGCAAAAATTAGTGCAAAACCTTGCAAAAATTTAATTTTAACGCCATTACTCTACTTACGCAGTCCACATTTAATAATCAACGTACAGCCGATACTATTATAGCTAGAGACTTGAAATGTTCAGGATACCTTCTCACAACAATGTCGAGATAGATGCACTGAGAAATAATTTGCAAAAATTTAATTTTAACGCCATTACTCTACTTACCCAGTCCAAATTTAATAATCAACGTACAGCCGAGACTATTATAGCTAGAGACTTGAAATGTTCAGGATACCTTCTCACAACAATGTCGAGTGCACTAAGAAAGGCTTTTGAAAAAAATTTAAATCCATTAAACTACTGACCCAGTCCAACTTTAACAATCAACGTGTAACCGAGACTTTAATAGGTAAATATTTGCAATTTTCAGGGTTACCACCACATGTAAGGGTGCACTAAAAACGACTTTCCAGTATTTCACCCATAAAGAGGTAAAAATGAGGTACAACAATATTTATAAAAAAATGTTTTTCGTCTGACCTTAAAACGTAACGTAGTCACTCTTAAATATAATTAGAGAAATATATTGTTCACCATTTTCTAAAACTTATCCCCTAAAGAGAGTGAAAGAGGGCAGAAAATATAAAAAGGGGTACATAATTTTGCATTAAAAACTTTTTTTTTTGATTATATATTCTAGAAATATGCTATGATACAAATAATGAAACACATATTTCAACATTTTTCTGAAATCATCCCCTAAAAGAATTAAAATGTATAAAAGAGTTATCACTTTAAAAAAAAGAGTTTTTGCATTGGAGAAAAATATTTTGTATTGGATTTTTGCTTAAAAATTAAACAAAATATTCTAAAACACAAATTATGATACACGAAATTCAGAAGTTTTCCCCCTAGTTCATCCCCTAGGACAAAAAAGGGACAAAAATTATAGAAGAGGTATATATGTTAATATTGGAGAAAAGTATTTTTATTACATTTTCTTAAATTCGGATTTAACGCGTTGAATACAATAAAACAACATATTCAGGTTACAATATTTTTTCATATTCACTGTAAAATAATCACAAGTTAGATGATCACGCTTTTTTTAATATATTTTTTTATGTTCCTAAATTATTACATTACTGAAACAGTTCAGGTTTCGTGGGCGAAGCCGCGACGGGTTATGCTAGTTAACGTATGTTGTAAAACTAGATAACCTTTCTTCACAGCTGTAAATATAAAATTGTTGTAGTAACGTAGTAAGCAGAAACCAAAATTCATGCAAGTATTGTCATGAATTAGCAGTTATTTTTATCAAAATAAAGTAAAGTAACGTCTGGATTTAATTAGAAGTTAGCGAATGCTAATTAAAAATACAGTAACGCTTTTATTTCGCCCATTGCTTTAGATGGTCAATTAACGTTACGTTACGGAAGAAAGAGATAGAGACTTGGCACAATAGACTACAATGTCGCACTCTAGCGCTCCATGTATAAAGCTTCGTAAGTCTGAATAACAATGTTAAATATGGGTGCGTGATTCTGTATGCATTAATTTTTCTACGCTCAAACGAACAAACAATTGTGTTGTGACGTCAGCCTCCTCGCGACATGGCTCGGTATCTAGAGGAGAGGGACATTGCAATCAGTCATCTTCGACAAAACTATTTTTTAAAAGTTAATAATAATAATATACATGTATACATAAACTTTGAGTACAAAAACCAGAGAAAACTTATTCATTTTTTAGATATTACGGGGTTCGGTGACCCCCTCCCCCAGCATCGTGATCAAAGTATCAATTACGCATCTAAGTCTCTTGGATTCTTAATCAGTAGAGTAGTTTCCTCACTGACTGCCACAAGTCCTCAAGTTTCCAACAAATGGTTCATCTGCTTCCTGTTGACAAATGCCTCACCGTCATGGGCTGTGTTTTTTATCTACGCACGGTTTCTCTGTTGGATAATATTCTTGGAGAATTTCCTTACCTAACTAATTGCTCTTTATTAACGAAACTAAGAACGTTACCATGCTCACTGTTTGCTGAGAAATTTGGAACGAAATCGTATGTCAGTAACCATAAAACTGTTCTACTCTATTTAAGACCTTTTTATTGAATTTAGCGGCCGTCATCGTAAGACCTAAAAAGGTAACCTCGAAATGAAACAGTTTAAACGTTAAAATCATTTCAATCTTTTGAACAACTATAATATTCTGTATCTTAGTTTTACTTGTTTAACAAAATCAAATTTTACCATCATAATCAACGTTTAGATCTACTTCAATAGGCATTAAAAATTTAATTATATTTACAATTTAAATAAACAGATTTTAACGTTGATTATTTACAATTAAAACAGATTTTTTTTAACTTCAAATTTCTCCCTGAGCAGTAGTTTTTACAGGACAAATAAGAACATTAGTTTGTTTGTTCATGCGAGACAAACGATTAAAGTAGTTATTTCCGAAAAAAATCACAAAGCTGGTACTGCTAGCGTGAAGCAGTTTGTTTGTTCATGCGAAACAAACGATTAAAGTAGTTATTTCCGAAAAAATCACAAACCTGGTACTGCTAGCGTGAAGCAGTTTGTTTGTTCATGCGAAACAAACGATTAAAGTAGTTATTTCCGAAAAAATCACAAACCTGGTACTGCTGGCGTGAAGCAGTTTGTTTGTTCATGCGAAACAAACGATTAAAGTAGTTATTTCCGAAAAAAATCACAAACCTGGTACTGCTGGCGTGAAGCAGTTTGTTTGTTCATGCGAAACAAACGATTAAAGTAGTTATTTCCGAAAAAAATCACAAACCTGGTACTGCTAGCGTGAAGCAGTTTGTTTGTTCATGCGAAACAAACGATTAAAGTAGTTATTTCCGAAAAAAATCACAAACCTGGTACTGCTAGCGTGAAGCAGTTTGTTTGTTCATGCGAAACAAACGATTAAAGTAGTTATTTCCGAAAAAAATCACAAACCTGGTACTGCTAGCGTGAAGCAGTTTGTTTGTTTATGCGAAACAAACGATTAAAGTAGTTATTTCCGAAAAAAATCACAAAGCTGGTACTGCTAGCGTGAAGCAGTTTGTTTGTTTATGCGAAACAAACGATTAAAGTAGTTATTTCCGAAAAAAATCACAAAGCTGGTACTGCTAGCGTGAAGCAGTTTGTTTGTTCATGCGAAACAAACGATTAAAGAAGTTATTTCCGAAAAAAATCACAAACCTGGTACTGCTAGCGTGAAGCAGTTTGTTTGTTTATGCGAAACAAACGATTAAAGTAGTTATTTCCGAAAAAAATCACAAAGCTGGTACTGCTAGCGTGAAGAAGCAGTTTGTTTGTTTATGCGAAACAAACGATTAAAGTAGTTATTTCCGAAAAAAATCACAAACCTGGTACTGCTAGCGTGAAGCAGTTTGTTTGTTCATGCGAAACAAACGATTAAAGTAGTTATTTCCGAAAAAAATCACAAAGCTGGTACTGCTGGCGTGAAGCAGTTTGTTTGTTTATGCAAAACAAACGATTAAAGTAGTTATTTCCGAAAAAATCACAAACCTGGTACTGCTAGCGTGAAGCAGTTTGTTTGTTCATGCGAAACAAACGATTAAAGTAGTTATTTCCGAAAAAATCACAAACCTGGTACTGCTAGCGTGAAGCAGTTTGTTTGTTTATGCGAAACAAACGACGATAAAGTAGTTATTTCCGAAAAAAATCACAAAGCTGGTACTGCTAGCGTGAAGCAGTTTGTTTGTTTATGCGAAACAAACGATTAAAGTAGTTATTTCCGAAAAAAATCACAAAGCTGGTACTGCTAGCGTGAAGCAGTTTGTTTGTTTATGCGAAACAAACGATTAAAGTAGTTATTTCCGAAAAAAATCACAAACCTGGTACTGCTAGCGTGAAGCAGTTTGTTTGTTTATGCGAAACAAACGATTAAAGTAGTTATTTCCGAAAAAAATCACAAAGCTGGTACTGCTAGCGTGAAGCAGTTTGTTTGTTTATGCGAAACAAACGATTAAAGTAGTTATTTCCGAAAAAAATCACAAACCTGGTACTGCTAGCGTGAAGCAGTTTGTTTGTTCATGCGAAACAAACGATTAAAGTAGTTATTTCCGAAAAAAATCACAAACCTGGTACTGCTAGCGTGAAGCAGTTTGTTTGTTTATGCGAAACAAACGATTAAAGTAGTTATTTCCGAAAAAAATCACAAACCTGGTACTGCTAGCGTGAAGCAGTTTGTTTGTTTATGCGAAACAAACGATTAAAGTAGTTATTTCCGAAAAAAATCACAAAGCTGGTACTGCTAGCGTGAAGCAGTTTGTTTGTTTATGCGAAACAAACGATTAAAGTAGTTATTTCCGAAAAAAATCACAAACCTGGTACTGCTAGCGTGAAGCAGTTTGTTTGTTTATGCGAAACAAACGATTAAAGTAGTTATTTCCGAAAAAAATCACAAACCTGGTACTGCTAGCGTGAAGCAGTTTGTTTGTTCATGCGAAACAAACGATTAAAGTAGTTATTTCCGAAAAAAATCACAAAGCTGGTACTGCTAGCGTGAAGCAGTTTGTTTGTTTATGCGAAACAAACGATTAAAGAAGTTATTTCCGAAAAAAATTACAAAGCTGGTACTGCTAGCGTGAAGCAGTTTGTTTGTTTATGCGAAACAAACGATTAAAGTAGTTATTTCCGAAAAAAATCACAAAGCTGGTACTGCTAGCGTGAAGCAGTTTGTTTGTTTATGCGAAACAAACGATTAAAGTAGTTATTTCCGAAAAAAATCACAAAGCTGGTACTGCTAGCGTGAAGCAGTTTGTTTGTTTATGCGAAACAAACGATTAAAGAAGTTATTTCCGAAAAAATCACAAACCTGGTACTGCTAGCGTGAAGCAGTTTGTTTGTTTATGCGAAACAAACGATTAAAGAAGTTATTTGCGAAACAAACGATTAAAAAATTACAAAGCTGGTACTGCTAGCGTGAAGCAGTTTGTTTGTTTATGCGAAACAAACGATTAAAGTAGTTATTTCCGAAAAAAATCACAAAGCTGGTACTGCTAGCGTGAAGCAGTTTGTTTGTTTATGCGAAACAAACGATTAAAGTAGTTATTTCCGAAAAAAATCACAAACCTGGTACTGCTAGCGTGAAGCAGTTTGTTTGTTCATGCGAAACAAACGATTAAAGTAGTTATTTCCGAAAAAAATCACAAACCTGGTACTGCTAGCGTGAAGCAGTTTGTTTGTTTATGCGAAACAAACGATTAAAGTAGTTATTTCCGAAAAAAATCACAAACCTGGTACTGCTAGCGTGAAGCAGTTTGTTTGTTTATGCGAAACAAACGATTAAAGTAGTTATTTCCGAAAAAAATCACAAAGCTGGTACTGCTAGCGTGAAGCAGTTTGTTTGTTTATGCGAAACAAACGATTAAAGTAGTTATTTCCGAAAAAAATCACAAAGCTGGTACTGCTAGCGTGAAGCAGTTTGTTTGTTTATGCGAAACAAACGATTAAAGTAGTTATTTCCGAAAAAAATCACAAACCTGGTACTGCTAGCGTGAAGCAGTTTGTTTGTTTATGCGAAACAAACGATTAAAGTAGTTATTTCCGAAAAAAATCACAAAGCTGGTACTGCTAGCGTGAAGCAGTTTGTTTGTTTATGCGAAACAAACGATTAAAGTAGTTATTTCCGAAAAAAATCACAAACCTGGTACTGCTAGCGTGAAGCAGTTTGTTTGTTTATGCGAAACAAACGATTAAAGTAGTTATTTCCGAAAAAAATCACAAACCTGGTACTGCTAGCGTGAAGCAGTTTGTTTGTTTATGCGAAACAAACGATTAAAGTAGTTATTTCCGAAAAAATCACAAACCTGGTACTGCTAGCGTGAAGCAGTTTGTTTGTTTATGCGAAACAAACGATTAAAGTAGTTATTTCCGAAAAAATCACAAACCTGGTACTGCTAGCGTGAAGCTAGCGACACCAACTTTATATTCCTCCCTGAGCTGTTAGCGAAACAAAAGCACAGAAATTTGTAAATGCAATGATGCCGGTGACCGCTGCTTGCTCAATTCATTTTGCCCCCACTGTTTACGGCTTTTTAAACCTCTATGAACCAAACATTTGGCTGGAAACTATTTCACACCCCCTGGATAGCTTCTCACCACGAGACCCTCTTCAAAATCCTTTCATGATTAACGACAGCCCTCTTAAAAACATAAATGTAAATAATTCAATAACACTAACGACGTCACACTCCCCAGGCCCTCAATGAATTTATTCAACTTTTTTAAAAAAGAAATAGAGTTTGAATAATGCACTTTCAGTTGCACAAGTATTTACACCGTGACCGATCCTTTGAAGGCTCCTTTTGTTACTCGAATAATATTGCAGGGACCACCTGCTTTGCTGCATGTGTGAATTAATAACAATCATATGTTCTACAGAAAGCTATATATATATAATATATATATATATATATATATATATATGAGATGCTTGCTTTGGCAGGCTGTGATGCCCTGAAGAAACTTGAAACAAGCCAGAACAACTGCCTACAAATGATAACAGGTGCCGTGAAGACCACACCAATTGCAGCACTGCATGCCTATACCGACACCAAACCATTGCATAATGAATACAGGTGCAAAGCTATGATAATATATGAGAAGATTCTTCACAGGAAGTACAATAACCCATGGATCCTAGAACCACCAGCAGAACAAACATTAAAAACACAAACTAGTTTCAAACACCTAATGCTTAAATGGAGATCAAGTGGTGTGGTGATCGAGGAGCCTACAGAGCTGAAGAGTCCTCTGGACTACGACAGTTACAACATAAGCACTCAACTTGTGGAACCAATAAATAAAGCCAAGGACAACCCAGACACAGTTGCACATATTCTGTGCAACATATTCTGTGAGAATTTTTCTCACTACTTTGCATTAAGCTCGGACGCCACCGTTTTTGAGGTGGAGTTATTTGCAATCGATGAGGCATTGAGGCAAATAATAACGAGGCCATGGTTGAATAGTTTTTTCTTAAACATCTGTAACGATTTCTTGCTAACTACTAATCTTACATTTTATATAATCGTCTATCCTAAGTTATAATTATTTTTTAATTTAGTTACTAATATACATGATCTAATTGCTATACTACTTGCTATGGTTATTTGATACGTTTTGTTATTTAAATTCATTATTTTTATTATTGGTTTATATTTCTATAACTATCGGTTTTTTCAAAATATCCTATTCTTAATGTTAGGTTGGCATTATTTTTTTTTTTTTTTTTTTTTTTTTTTAGGGGAAAAGCACATTAAGGCTATCATCGCCTAAACACAACTACTAAAGAAAAGAAACAACAGGGTGATAAAACTTAACATTACTTACAAACTAGATAACATTTATAACAAGAGTAAATAACTTAAAAACAAAACAATATAAAGGTGGACTGTAAAGGGGTTCTAATCAAACAGGAAGATAATAAACATTATGAAACAATAAAATTACCTAAAACTAGTTAACAAGAATATAAACTATAAGAAATATATAAATACTAAGGATAACATTAAAATTAAATATATTGATATATATGCAAGCGTCTCAGGAAGGTCAAAACGCGATCAATGATTGACGAATCGTCCCCAAGATCGCCTACATACAGTTTCCTAATCCATATATTAATCACATGGTTCTCAAGCAATCGCAGTCTAACATCAAGTGTTTGACTGTGATGGTTTCTCCACAAAGTTGGAATGTAGGTGGCTCCTCGCGTCCCATTAAGAAACCATGTGTCAGCAAAGAATGACCAATGCGGAGGCGTATAACGACAACCTCCTCCCTTCGACTTGTTCTTACAGACGACCCCCAAGGGCGAACAGTATGTTTAATTACCTTCAATTTGTTATTGTCCAAGGCTGTCCATTCATCTTCCCAACGCATTCGAAGTAATTGTTTTACTTTGGAAAGGTAATCTGAACAAAATACACGGTGCGTGCTTGGCGGCAGCAAAGTTGCTTCCTTTGCTGCAATATCCGCTCTAGTGTTTCCAATTATCCCACAGTGTCCAGGTATCCAGCAAAATGTTACTCCAGCACCTCGTAGTTAAAGGCTGCGAATAAGGCACAAAATATCTTGAACTAGAGGATTTACCGAATACATATCCTGGATAGCCTGGAGTGCACTTTTCGAATCGGAACACACAAGATAATTAGCAGAATTGGATACAACAGTGTTCAAAGCCTTCAAGATAGAAAACAGTTCAGCAGTAACGACACTACAAATTGAGGGTAATCCATACTTACACGTTTGTCCTAATGTGTAAAATGCACAACCGACTTTATCTTCAAGTTTTGAACCATCTGTAAAAATAATTTCACTAGATGGGTTGGAATGTAGAATATGAAGGAACTCCTGATGATACACTATGTCAGGAGTGTTGTATTTTACGTAAGACGATAGTGATAAATTGACTGTCGGCATGGGAATAGTCCACGGAGGAATAAGACAGTGGGACCTTACAAACATTGGGGGCAGTTCAACATCTAAGTAATCAAAAATATGTAAAGTTGTAATACCAACTTCACCAAGCAGTAGCATTCGGTCGAGTTTCATACTGTCGCAGCAATTGATTTTTGAAAACTGTATTAAAAGAAGGGTGCCATGGTTTAGATGATAAATTCCTTTCATAAGTTAACTGTAGTTTCTGTCTCCGTCGAGAGAGTGAAGGTTCCCCAGCCTCGGCTAGGATGCTCACAACGGGACTAGAACGGAAGGCTCCAGAGACGTCGTATTGCAGCCTGATCGACTGGGTCTAATTTCTTTAATACGGATAGTCGTGCAGACGAATATACAACGCTGCCATAATCAATTTGCGAGCGAATTACCGAACGGTAAAACATCATCATACAAGTTCTATCAGCGCCCCATCGAGAACCACTAAGCATCCTCAACATATCGAGAATTTTGTTACATCGTAACTTTAAATCACGCAATTGAGGGTTCCATGATAGTCTTTGGTCGAATATTAACCCCAAAAATCGAACAGATGGAATGGTCTGAATTTCTGTACCATCGAGAAATACTGAAGGAGTTCAGATCTGTTGATGGCTACTGAAGGCAATACATTGAGTTTTAGCAGCAGAAAATTTAAACCCAGTAGAATTCGTCCATGACTGCAATCTATTTACTCTAAGCTGAAGTGTTCTTTCAGCTGCGGCCAAACTTCTAGCACCAACATAAATTGCAAAGTCATCCACAAATAGAGAACAGCGAACTGGAGACCGCACATTAGTAGTTATACTATTGATAGCAACAGCAAACAAGGTCACACTAAGTACACTTCCCTGCGGGACGCCATTCTCTAACCGAAAACGATCTGACAATGTAGATCCAAGGCGTACTCTGAAATATCTGTTTGAGAGAAAATTCTTAATAAAACCTAGTATATTACCTTGTATACCCCATGATTTTAAAGTATTTAGTACTCCTCTTCTCCAAGCCATATCATATGCCTTCTCTAGGTCAAAGAATATTGCAACAAGTGTTTGAAGTAACAGAAAGGCATTTTGAATTGCAGATTCTAATAAAACTAACTGATCAATGGAAGATCGCCCTTGCCTTACCGCACTGGTCCTTAGAGAGTAAATTATTGTTTTCTAAATACCAAACAAGACGGCGATTTACCATTTTCTCCACTAGCTTGCATAACACACTAGTAAGAGAAATAGGGCGGTAGCTGTTTGGATCAATTTTATCTTTACCTGGCTTAAGAATAGGAATCACTGTTGCATCCAACCAAGCATCAGGGAAAGAGTATTCCTCAAACATACGATTGTATATCTTTAGGAGGGAAATCCTCCCTGATGTTGGAAGATTTTTAATCATGGAATATATAAGTTTATCAGGGCCTGGTGCTGAATCTGAAGAGTATGACAGTGCAGATTCCAGGTCGTCTACTGAGAAGGGCGAGTTCAAAGGAGAACCAGACGTACCAACGACGAATGGTATTGTTTCTTGAATATTTTTGAAAAGACAAAAACCATTGCTATAGAAAGTAGACGAAGAATAATCTGCAAAATATACACCCAATGTATTAACAATATCTCGAGGATCAAAACTTATTATTCCATTCCGTTGTTTGATTCCCATCAAGGGAGTTAATGGAGATGAACCAGAAACGGAACGGAGTTTCTTCCAAACAGTTGATACTGGTGTTGTTCTTGATATTGTGTTAATATACTGGGTCCAAGAATTCTTTCTACTTTGTCTAAATATTCTACGAGCTTTAGCTCAGAGAATTTTATACCTCTCAAGATTTTCATTCTTTGGTCGTCTGTTGAACCTTCTTAGAGCTCGTCTACGTAAAAGCAAGGCATACTTACAGTCCTCAGTCCACCAAGGAACGGGGGGACGAGATTGATGAGTCGAGGTTTGAGGAATAGTTTTATGTGCTACATCTAAAATATTTTCAGTTAAAGTTTGTACAATTTCATTAATAGAGTTAAAATCTTCAATGTCAGGTGATACAAATTGCTCTGTGAAATCCACCCATTGTGCCTTTTGTAGAATCCATCGCGGAGGGCGTTGATTCGGACGGCGGAATGTACAAAATGAAACATTAATCGGAGTATGATCGCTGCCGTAAAGATCAGACATCGCCAACCATTCGAACTTCGTTGCCAAAATTGGACTGCAAAAGGTCAAATCAACGACTGTCCAACCACCTGTAGAAGACGATAAATGTGTTGGGGAACCATTATTTAAAAGACATAGATCTAATGTAGTCCTTATATTGTCAATTCGGTTTCCTCGTGAGTTACAGGTAGTAGAGCCCCACGATGTGTGGTGAGCATTAAAATCACCCATCAATAAAAAGGGGACAGGTAATTGAATTAATAAGTTAACTAAGTCGTTGTTTTGGAAGGCATAGCTAGGCGGTAAATAAATGCAACATATGGTAAGTTTAAATGGTATGGTAGTTTGAACTGCGACAGCTTGTAAAGGAGTTATTATGTCCACAGGAACGTATCAATAGAGTCACGAGCGAGTGGAGTTTCTACCCCACCCTTCGCTCGTTCTTCCCTTATGAAGTCGGCTCTGACAACAGAATACCCTCTTAAATTGAAGGAGTGCGATTGGTGAAAGTGCGTCTCTTGAAGGCAAATGAATAATGGAGACGTATCTCGTATAAGAAGTTTTAAATCTTCAATATGACTTTTGGCTCCGTTAATGTTCCACTGTATCACATTGTTGTAAATGGAAGGCGTTGACATTGAAAATTAATACTTTAGTTTATGATAGGATTAATATTTTCAATAGAAAATGCTTTAAATTGGTCAGAATCAACAGATAAAGAGTCACAACTGTGACTAATGTCAGACTATGATGATTTTATGGTTTTGTTTACAAGAGGTTTAGTAGTAGAACCTCCTTTAGAAGTTTTTTCATTTTTTTTAACAAGGTTTTTTCCTATAGTAGAATTTTTATTTTTAGGTCCAACTGTCGGTGGACAAGTGTTTGATTTTTTTTAAAAAGTATTCCAGTCCTGGAGTGTTTTTTTTGTCAACAGACTTCAACACTTGCGACGTTGTCATTCGTGTCTTGGTCACTGGAAATTTAAGCTCTTTTTTAAAAGTAGGCTCAGGAGTTACTTTTACAGGAGAAAGGAAAGTAGGGCCTTCCTTCACAACCGGAACCGAAATTTGTGCGACATTGGACGTTAACATAGCTAATAACTGAGCAACTTGATCAGTCAAAACTTTCACAGTTTTGGTTAGCTCATCACAATTCACACAAGACATTTTTTGATTGGCTGTAGCAACAGCAAACGATTTTCCACTTATAAGAGGCTTAGAGCTTTTATGGACCTTCTTGGCTTCAGAAAAGGATACCTTATCTCTGGCCACTATAGTTAGAATAGATTTTTCTTCTAGAAACTTGGGGCAGATCGGAGATCGAGCGGGATGATCACCGCCACAATTCACACATTGCGGGCTAACTTGACAACTTTCACCAGAATGACCTTGACTACCGCAATTTCCGCAAACCTCAGGCTTCGTGCACTATGAACTCATATGACCGAAGCCTTGACATTTAAAACAACGCCTTGGATTCGGAACATATGGCCTCATCGACAGCCTTTGATAACCAGCATAGATATGATCAGGTATTTTAGGTTTTCCAAATGTCAAGATTAAGGAGGTTGTGGGGATTTTTTGTCCCTTGTCCATTCGCATTATCCTGCAGACATTAATTACAGCTTCTGAAGTCAACTCCGTCTTAATTTCATTTAGATCTACATGTAAAAGATCTCGGCAACTTATGATACCTTTTGCAAAATTTAAGGTTCTGTGGGGTTCCACAGATACCTTGACTGTTTCAAAAAAGGAAGTCATTTTTAATAGCGACTGTGTCTGTTTGTCGCTGTTTGTTTGCACAAGAAAAGTACCGTTTTGTAGTTTCTTGATAGAAACTACAGGACCTGCCCTACCAACAATGGCTTTAATTACAAAAGGCGAGACTTTGGACAAATCCGCTCCTTCCGTTGCATTTTTGAAAATTAAGAATCTCGGAGAAGGTAACATAAAGTTACCATATCCTTGTACGTTTGATGTAGTTTCATATCTTTTCCCTTTGCTGCACTAACATCACTTTCTACAGACTCGTTTGACAAGGTCAAACGATGCCTCTTTAAACTCATTTTGGCGTTTTGTTTGTTATTTTCCATAGTTAGTTTTCCGAGCGATTCATGAATGAAGATTTTTCGAACAAGTGGCACAGGGTGCACCCAAACGACCACCAGCAGCCCAGGATCTCGAACTAAAGCGAAAATCCCCAATAAATTGGGGGGGGACCTCCAAATATCCTGGAGCCGAAATACATGTCTGTCATCACTCCAGAATATTTTAGGAATGGGTTCCGGTACAAAGTTACGGTTCCCCAAACCCAAGTACCACTGGCAGCCGCCCTCTATGTACTCACAGAATGCAACCATTTGTTTTGATAGACTCAGCTATGGGCTCCGACACCCATAACTCAACATTCATGTGCTTGTCAAGCGCCTATAGGTTGCACGGTCCCAGACCCTGTCCCATCAGAGGTCCTCGGCAGTGCTAGGCACACATCAGGTTCCACATACTTGACCCCGCCAAAGGAAACCAAGCAGAATCGCCGCTCCCAGACGTAACGGAATAAGCACAGCAAATCCCTAAATGTACGTGTGAGTGTGAAGTGTTTACATCGTAAGTGTAGTGCTGTAAGTGTAAGTGTGTGTTAGACTCGGGTGCCGCGAAGTTCGTCTAGGTCCTCTCACTAGGTGCAGTTAGCCTGCACCCCCCTGCGGGTGTGTATGTGTTTGTGTGTGTGTGTGTGACAGAGAGAGTGTATGTGTATGTGTGTGTTATGTGTATGTGGAGTAAATGGGTGAGAGTAGAATGAGCTAGAGGTATGGTGGGGTCGCTAAGCCCATCAGCTGCTCACTTCAGCTGCCTCCGCCGGCAGGTTGGCATTGTGTTATCAGAACAGAATTTTATTTCATTTCGACTATTTTCGAAAAATTTTAATTTTTTCCTGTTTCTGGATTTTATTCAAAGTCCAGCAGACGCATTACTTTATTATGCCTTTGCAAAACCATACAGGTTGGTTCCATTGTTTTTCTGCCTGCCTTATCTGAGTAGAGAACCTTTCTCTTATTTACTTATCGCATTCTTGGCCCACTCTGAACGAATTTAACTACGTTAAATTTGTCGAAATGAAACAATTTTTCTGTCTAACAATATTTCTTATGGTTATGCAGTAAAATTCCGTTTCACACACACACACACACACACACACACACACACACACACACACACACACACACACACACACACACACACACGCGCGCGCGCGTAATCATTATCAAAATTATTTTTAGATATCTCTAAAACGAATCTTGTTTTACAGTTGTTAAATAATTTTTGTATTTTTACTTTTTTTGGGTTATAATTTACGAGATATAACCTTTCATTTGTCATTCCATTTCTGTCTTACCGTCATAATTTAAATGTAACGTTTAGTCGTTATCTTCTGCTGCTGTCAATTCGACTAAGATATATAATATGTCCGTCTATGTTATATAGTATATCGATTGAGCATCGTCTACTTCTGGAAGTCCTTCGTTTAATTCCGGAAAATATAAGTTTACTGATCCTGCTACCTTTTGCTGAATGTCTTGATCGGTCGTTGATCCTGAGTTCACTGGACTGGTATCTCTAACGTTTAATTGTATATTCTAGAGAGTACGTCAGCGTTTTGATTTAATTTGCCTCTTTTTATACACTACTTCGTAGTCGTATTCTTCTAATTTAAGTCTCCACCGAAGAAGTTGGTTCTGTGAACGAAAAAAGGCATTGTAAAGGTTTAAAGTCGGAATAAATTTTGAATGTTAGTCCGTAGATATAGAGCTGGATATATTTAGTTGCCCATACTATAGCAAGTGATTCCTTTTCTATCGCCGCATATTTGACTTCGCTATCACTTAATGTTCGATTAGCATAGGTAAATCACAGTTTTAATTTTGGCTAAGCACGGCTCCGATCGCAAAATTACTAACATCCGTAGTTAAATTAAATTCGTTTTCAGAATCTGGATATTGTAGCAAGGATTTATTAGATTAATGATATTCTTGCAAGTTTCAAAACAATTTATATATTTTAATAAACTATTAAAATTTTTGCGCCTTTTTAAAACAGTTTGTAAAAGACTTAATAATTCCCGCAAAATATTTAATAAATTTCGGATTGTATCCTAATAGACCTAAAAATCCCTTAATTTCTTTAGTGGCTTTTGGAGCTGGAATGTTTTTAATTGCTTTCACTTTATCTGGATTTGGTTTGACACCTTCTGCTGTTACTAGGTGACCTAAATACGCTACTTCCTTTCTAAGAAATTCGGTTTTGTCTAACTGAATTTTAAAACTATCTTTCCTTAGTCTGTCAAACACTTCCATAAGTCTTTGTATGTGCTCTTGGAGACTGGTCGAATATATTACGACGTCATCTAAATATAGTTAACATGTTTCATTTTGAATTCCCCTTAAAACGTTGTTCATAATTCTTTGAAATGTGGGAGGGCTGTTTTTTATACCAAAAGACAGTCTTAAGAATGTAATGTCCAGTTTCTATTTAAAATATTTTTTCGTTTACTCATATTAGCCTATTGTATTTTAGTTATATTTAGGCCCCCTATGTACATTCATACATGTACTTTTTTAATATATTGCTTCTATTTTTGAAAAATTCAAAAACCTAAGAAGTTATGCAGAGCTTTGAAAAGATTATATTTACCCTCATCAACATCGCGTTGTGGTTTGCCGCGCTCGTCGTGATAGCAGCCGCGCGCGCAGCCGACATCGATATTTAAAGTTACATAACTTTTTTGCTGCTGCATGTTTTGATTTGGAAATTTCCAAAAATACTTTATCATACCTCATTTTAATACTGTGAGATTAAAATTTGAAACTCGAAAGTTCGTCACTCAACTATGTCGAGAAAACATTAGAACTCAAGAAATCGGTCTAAAACTGTTAAAAAATGTATAATATCTGATTAAATTTGTTTAAAAATTCAGGAAGATCTCATTTTCTTCAGAAAACTGCATGGTCAAAGTTCATGCAGTAGCATTTTGGAAAAGACGTTAAGTTATCGTAATAAACACTTTTTGACTCATGGCATTTTTTCGAAAAACTCCATAATTTTTTTACTTATGGGCGATTTAAGGGTAAAAAATGGTGAAAATTTTTCAACAAAAAGTGATTATTTTGCCCAATTAACCATATTTTTTTTGCAAAACCATGTTTAAATATTTTCTAATTTTGCAATAATTAATAACAATTACTTGCACTTGTTAATAACAAATTAGCCTACTTGCCACTTGAATCAAAAATTGTTTAGGTTTTTTATTAGGAAAAATATAAAGAATCGATCCCGACAGCACTCAGTCGGTAGAACAGCGATGAGGGTTCAAATCGATTTTTTGTGCATCTCTTTAGGCGTGCGCCGCTCGTATATTAACCTTTCTCACGTAGTCGGTGGTGTTATTTTAGGGGTAGTTACCCCTCGCCCAATTCATTGGCCATCCTAATATGCGTTAGTCACGCCCGTTTGGGGCGTGTCTCACCCGAAAAAATCCAGTTTACAAATAGCGTTTGTTCCAAAAACAATTAGCCTAAGCAACTTTCTATACTGCTGAATTTTCAATATAAAAACACCACTTTCACTTATAAACAATATTACACTTTACAACATTAAAGTTTATGCCATATCTTAATTAGTATTTAAAGAATTTTGTTCGTAATTCGTTATGAAGTTAGAAAGCAAGTCACACATTCTGAAAGTACTGTTTAGGTCAAATTATTGAAACGGTTTGATATTTTAAGAGCAGCTTCACGTAGAAAAATTCAAGACATCTCATTTTAAAAGCGCTCAACATAACTATCGATACTGTGGTACAAAAGTTCTGTTTCACTTAGGTACAGGTGTTTCAAAAATTAACAAAACATGATTTTTCTCAACCATTCAAATGTAACGCTTTTATTTCGTTTACATACGCTAATTGACCAATATGCGCCACTTGAAAAACAATTTTAATTTTTAATTTATCTTTTATAACAAGCGAGTTATAGAACTGGCGTTTTAAAAGTTGTAACTTTGTAAACGTAATATTATACGTTTTTCTTCAAGGCAGAGTGAACAGTGATTTGTTATCTGATGTTTGTGTAGGCCTGTGGGAAAATTAGGAAGTGCTTTCCGAAAAGCAAAAAGTAGCCCTTAATTCTTATTAAATAAAATTATTATAATATAATTATACTAAATAATTTAGTGAAAGTTTAAAATTAATAGTTTAATTTCATTTACATGTGTAAAATATAGAATTTTGGTCAAACATGTCATTTATGTAATTTCTGTTATTGACCAAAAATAGAACTAATTAAGATAAAATGTTTAAAACACAACTCATGATTTTTATTTTTGGTTCACTATTATTGACTGCACACATTTTTGATAGTTCTGTTCTGTTTTATAAGCTCGTACATTAATTTTACTATCTTGTATTGCTGAACACTTCCAGGTTTTCCGAACATAATAATTCCTCGAGAGCTACTGTTTAAGAGCTACATATTTACTAAATATGTGCCAGATATACGCATCTGAAAAATTTCAATTATTTCTGTGCTAAATGGACTGGGTACGTAGAACAGTTGTATCAACTCAAATCATGAACAAAGTAAAAATGTTTATAAAATGAATTTACAATTAATTCTTTTTTAATTTTGATTTATTTTAATTTCAATATTTAATTTTATGTATTCCGTGACAAGGTTTCTCCAAAATACACGTATTTGTAGTACAAATAGGCTAATGGTATTTCTTTTTTATATTTTATCATACAAATTTAATTTATTACCCTGAAGTAGATCAAGCGTGTCCTTATTTCATATGGAATTACTGCACATGCGCATGAAACTATTGGAAGTAATAATAATATTTTATTTAATTACATGGTTTATATTTGGGTCTGCCTTACATTTTAAATTGGCTGGATCCACCCATGATCGTATATCACAAGTACGTGGATCTTTTTACCAAAAATGTTGAGTATTTTTCAAGATATAACTTATATTAGGCCTATATTACTACCGGACCACTTCATCCCATTTCATCCATACGTTTCAATTAAAGATATTCTTGGATTCAACATTATCTTAATAATTTATATTACACTAAATATAACAGAACCTTATATATATATATATGTGTGTGTGTGTGTGTGTGTGTGTGTGTGTGTGTGTGTGTGTGTGTGTGTGTGTGTGTGTGTGTGTGTGTGTGTGTGTGTGTGTGTGTGTGTGTGTGTGTGTGTGTGTGTGTGCGCGTGCGTGCGTGCGTGCGTGCGTGCGTGTGTGTGTGTGTGTGTGTGTTTAACGTCCGACTATTGTACACACTTGGTTTGAATTTTTTTATATATATGAAAGATGATTTCCATAACATCCCATGCAGACGATGGGATGATTTATAGCGTATGAAAATGCCAAGCCCTGGCCTGGAATCGAATCCAGGTCCTCGGGGTGTAAGCTCAGTACTAGGCCACTGTGGCGGCTTATATATATATATATATATATATATATATATATATATATATATATATATATATATATATATATATATATATATATATATATTTATATATTTATTTATATATTTATATATTTATTTATATATTTATATATTTATTTATATATTTATATATATATATATATAAAACCATACAAAATATTTCATCTAAATTCCACGGGAAAATAAGCTATTGTAGCGCCATCATGGTAAAAGCAACACCGGGTGCTTGGAGGGAAAAGTGCACCTATCGTAAACCTCTAGATCAATTTATTACACATTTAATCACCGTAACGTTTTCTAGGCCCATAAGAGGTCGAGGAAGTGTCAGATAATACCAATTAGTGGATATAAGAATTTGTCATAGCCAAACTACCCAATTGGCTCTACATTGGGGCGTAGTTGGCTGTCTCCCTTTATCGCTAAGGAATATTCTGAGACCACTGCGCTTTGAAGGACAACAGACATGTGCGAGGATTTTCATTCTGTTTTTGTAGAAATTGTTTTGTGATATTTTGAGAAAAATATTACCCATTAATTCAAAAAGTGTAAACAAAAATAGAATCAAACACAATCTAACTTTAAAATCTTGTAGCCTAGAATTTTAAATTAATTAATTAATGGTGTGTATGTGTATATATAACTTATGGTATGGTTTCGAGGATGTCGCTTTTTTAAAAAAAACAACTTTTATTAATTACAATAACAATTTAATATTCACTTAAAAACTTATAATAATTATTTAAGTTCGTCTCATATTCATTGAGATGCGAACTGAGTGAAACCTCGACTAACACTGAACTTATACTCTTTCTATTTCTATGTGCAATGGAAATGCTTACCATGCTAAAAGTACATTGTCAACACTAAATCTAGCAAAGTCTACAATTATTGTCCATATAACTTATATATATATATATATATATATATATATATATATATATATATATATATATATATATATATATATATATTATACCATTATTATATATAACATATATTATTATATTATATTATGTATATATAACATATATTATTATTATTATATTATATTATGTATATATATATATATATATATATATATATATATATATATATATATACGTATATACGTATATACATAAATTCACTGATTAGATTTTGGTGTTTGATTCAATCTCGTGTCAAATAATTTTGTGCTTGCTGGCAGGTATGTAGCATAATGGCGTTAAATTTAATTTATATATGTAAGTACATTATATATAAATTACTTATGTATGTACAGAATAATATACACAAATAATACATACGTATTTATATACAAAATACTACAAACAACATTTACTAAATATGTGCCAGATATACTCATCTGAAAAATTTCAATTATTTCTGTGCTAAATGGACTGGGTACGTAGAACAATTGTCTTAATTAATTTTAAGCATTGTCTTAAGTTCATATAAGCGAAATTAAATACCATATTCACAGTTAAATAAACAATTTTGTACAAAGTGCAAGATATGTTTAACTGTAAACTATCTAAGAATTTGTACTTGTAGGCTATATATACTGGTAAAGTATTACAAAAATGTTCATGGCAATTGAAATATATATTGTAATACTTTATCATAAACGTAATATCAAACAAAATCACTAAGTATGTGTAAGATATATTTAACTAAACAAGTTTTACAATTTTGTACTCGAAGGGCCAGCCGTTATGTAGAAATATGCATGCACTATAATGATAAATATATATTATAAAACACTTTTGTATACATATATTAAACAAAGATCACAAAGTATGTGCAGATATATTTAACTGGAAACAATTTAATAATTTTGTGCTAAATGGACTGGAGATGCACTACAGTAACATTATTATAATTGAAATATAAATTATAAAAAGTTTTTATATACATTATAATACAGAAAAAAAAAGATAAATTTTACCGGAGTAAATATCGAAAGACGTTTTGTTAGATGGTTTTGGCGGGTACTATAATGATATTAATTATAACTTATATATCTATTACAAAAACGTTACAGGAAATATAAAAGTATACCCAAGATACATTTAACTGGAAGAGATCCAAATATTTTGTGCTAGGTGGGATGACTCTTACTATATTTTAGAGAAAACATTAAAGAAATATTACAGAAAATTTTAAAGTACAAGATATATTTAATCTGAAAACGTATTAAGGTAGTAATTTTAAGCTAGATTCCCTGGGCATGTATTATAAAGTTATTACTTTAATGTAAATATGTATTATAAAACGTTTTTATATACATAGTATTAAGAAATACCACAAATTACGTGCGTTGTATTTCACTCTAAATATCTAAAAACATTTGTGCGATGGCACGTACATTAGTAATATTAAATATTTTAAATTGTATTCTAAAATTTTTGTAAATACATAACAATACAGGAAATCACAAAAATATATGCAATGTAATATATGCAATGTTAAACTGGAAAAGATCTAACAATTTGGATGTAGATGGACTCTATAATGACTATAATGACGATGTTTATAATTTAAGTAGGCCTATACGTTATAAAAGATTTATATTTATATACGAAATAAGTTTATATTCATATACAAATTATTTAAGATATCACAAGTTAAGTGCAGGATATATTAAAGTAGAAAAGGAAAAGCAATTGTAAACTAGATAGGTTTTGGGCTATGTGTATTAAAATGTCATTATTTGTAATTAAAATATGCATATATATTAATGCAAAAAGCATAATGAGGTTATTATCGCCTCCCTAAATGTAAGTGTGTGTGGTATGGTTTAAGTCTTAACTGTAGTGTTGTAAGTGTAGCCTAAGTATACTCGGGTACCATGAGGGACGTCTAAATCCTCTCAATAGGTGTAGCTAGTCTGCACCCCCTGCGGGGATATGCATAATAAAACGTTTTATACACATAATATTATATAAAATTACGAAATATATACAAAATGTACTTAACTGCAAACCTATCTAAATATTGTTTGCTATATGGGCTGGGCTTTACTGTAATTACGTTATTTTATTATAAATATATCATTTAAAAATATTTATATGTAATGTATTAAAGTGAATCACAATGTATGTGCTAGATATATGTAAATAGAAAATATCGAACAGTTTTTTCTACATAGGCTTGGTATGTACTATAATGATGTTAATTTTAATGTAAATATGAATTTTTAAACAGTCTACTTACATAGTAGGCCCACTAAGGAAAATCACAAAGTATGAGAAATAGTTGTATTACTTGAAAAGATTTAAAAATTTTTGTGCTATATGTGCTAGTAGGGTTGGGAAAGTTCTATATCTGTTAATATTAATACACACACACACACACACACACACACACACACACACACACACACACACACACACACACACACACACACACACACACACACACACACACACACACACACACACACACACACACACACACACACACACACACACACACACACACACACACACACACACACACACACACATACATACAAACATACATATATATAATGGTTTTATATCCAGGGTATTAAGGTAAATCACAAAGTATATGCAAGAAATGTTAGACTTGAACAGATGTAGAATTTTTGTGATGGATGGGCTGGGAGTGCACTAAAATTACTTTAATATTAATTTAAATATGTATTACTAAACGTTTTTATAAAAAGAACATTAGGCCTAAAAGAAATGTGTAAGACATATTTAAGTGAAGATATTTCCAAATGTTATTCAAGTTTTGCTGGGCATGTACTATAATGTTAATATTAATTT
>JAJIZJ010000209.1:0-85398 GCA_022606455.1 Callitettix versicolor
ACGCACACTTTTTTGTACGTCTTGCGCACGTCCATGACGTAGGACATGAACCTGCGGACCGGATCTTTTTGGAAAACGCGCGTTCTGGTACCGCAGTGGGGCAGTCTTGCGTCAAGCGTATCATACACTCCCAGCAATACTGTTTGGACACGCACAAGGTGACTCGGTGTACGCGAGCCGTGTCCAGAACTTCGTCTTGGCGCGTCTCGAAGTCGAAAAATACGAACAGGAAGTCTCTGATCATAGGCTTACGAGTGTCGACCGTCATGTAGCATTGGTGGTCCGACTGCTTATAGTCTTTGCACACCTTGCAATAAATTTCACCGCAAAAGTGCTCGGTTTTCCGTTTTTTAGTTATAATCAGTTTGTTACATTTCGGGCATTCCTGTACAGACTGACAGACATAGCCTTTGTGGGCGATAAAACAATTTTTATTTTTAAAATATCTATTGCATTCGCTGCAATGGATCGCGCTGTCGTCCTTTACGCACGGCGGCGTCCGCTTACAAGCGTTGCACCGCGCCTGGCATCTGTGCTCGTCTCGGGAGTTGTAAGGGGTGTGGCAAGTTACACAATAGTAACCGCAAGCGAAAGCGGCCGTTAAGCTAGTGATCGTATTGTAGTGACCGTTGTGAAACATCAAGTTTATAGTGTACTGCGCGTTCGGGGCGTCGCCCTCAAAGTACACGCTACGACCGCGGCTGTCGTATTTGTAGACGGTGATTTTATAATCGGTCAGGAATGTTTGGAACCGTTGTAATTCTACCACCCCTGCCCCCGCATCCCCTATGTCAACACCTGCGTCGATCATCAGTTGGCGGGCCGCGATGGTCTGTCTTTTTCGCCTATTTTGTCTGATGGCCTTGTAATCTCGGTCTTTGTCCGCATGCGCTTTACCCACTACCAGTGAGCACGGCAAGCACAGTGAATCGTTGTTCTTAATCACCACGATCCCTTTTCTAGCTTTACACTCTTCGGCAAAGTTATTGAAGAGCCCCGGTCTAACACGATTACGCCCGCGACCCAGTGGAACGTTCACTTTGGTGCAATCCACTTTGAAAACGTCACTGGTAGTGAACGTTTCGGCATTGCTTTGAATTATGCCGCCGAAAATATTCCAGAGGACGTCAGCGGTCACTTCCGTTGCCGGTCTAAAAGCTACGTAACCGGGTTCGCGATTTTTAAAATTCAAACTGGTCAGAGTGAAACCCAAACGATCTTCCTCGGTAGCGTCTTTTGTCATTTCGTCCACGAGTTCCGTCAGACCTTGTTTAACCCATTGAATCTCGTCAGCGTCTGAAGGCGGCCGATTGAATTTAAACGTCACTTTGGTCCCGTGCAAACGAAACTTTTTCACATACGTCGACACTTTGGACACTATAAAAGCGGCCATTATTAGGAAAAAATCGGTACTGTTTATTATAAAAAAATATTATTTAAGACTTTAATTTTTTTTTGAAAACGGTAGTAGTGTTTACCTACTATAAAAAATATTTTATTTGAAAACGATATTCTTTCGAAAAAGATCTTGTTTACCTAGTACATAAAAAGTTATTATTTTATGTCAAAAATAGTGTTTATTACATACAAAAAAATATTATTTAGTAAACGTTATTATTTTAAAGTACAAAGATAGTGTTTATTATTAAAAAGTTATTCTTTTATGAAGACGGCAGTGTTTAGTATGTAATGCCAATAGCAATTACATAAAACTATTCTTTTACAAAACTTATAATTAAAACAAAAACACAAGCAATGAGAGAGAGAGATAACAACAGACAGAATAGAATACAACTTACGAGCTGCGATCATTCCAGTGTCTAGCGCAAAAGGCAAATGGGTTTGACGCCCTTGTTACGCCCGTATTTATAACACAATTGTTTATTTCATCATCATGCCACGGTAGCGCTGGTTGACCTTCACTTTATAAACTGCACGTGTCAAATGTAAAACCTACTAGGCTGGTGCATTTGCATCACTCCAGCGTTGAAGCAATATCACAAATCACCATATGTTAACCGCACATTCAGGCTTCGTATTACGGGCAAGGTCATTCACTTTGACGTTAAGGCTGGATACATTGTGTATAAGCGCTGCGTGTTCTGGTTTCCCTATATATACTCGAATTAAAATCTACCCCTGTCATTGTACGTTTTTCAGTTCGCCTAGCTGTGTCGTGTGTGCGCGCTTGTGTTTAGTTTACGTTATTTTTTTTTTAAAAAAACTGTAAGTATGACATCGTCATCCTCAAAGAGTAGTTCTTCCTGTTCTAATCTGATCGAACGTTTTAATAACGTTAATCCGATAGTCACGGTGCCTATTAGTTCGTTAAATATTGGTACTCCGTTTCCTATACTAGGTGTGAAACGGGTACCGACAAAATTTGGAACGTCTCTTTTGATTGAATTTAAAAACGAAAACGGCGACTTGAATAGCGCGTTTCTTCCTAAACGATACGCTGATAAGTTTTCCTTATCAGAGTTAAATCAATTAATCGGTAAAATGATGACTGTGATCGCTCATGTTGGGCAACCTGTAACTTTACGTATCCAGTAATTTTTTTTGAATTGTGGTAAATATTAGGTTAGTGATATGTTTTTTTTTCAAAATATTTTTTCCGATTTGAGGCGATATTAGAACTTATAGATATATGTATATACTTCGGATAACAATAATAAAAAAAAAAAAAAAGCAGGTCTGAGGCACACTTTTTAGTATTTTTATTTTGTTTATTTGTTGTACAGATTCTGTTGCCGATTGTTTTCTTACAATGGCGCACGTTCAATACTGCTGCGAACTGAAATGCTTCGTCGCGCCCGAATGCCAAGTAGACGGGCTAGCGTGCAAAATATGCCAGTGTTTTTCCTTCTGCCATTGCCGTTGCAGAACCGTACAAATGAAATTGAATTTTGCCAGACTACCCGTGTACAAGATAGGAGTCGACGATTACGCCTGCTGCAGGAAACGATGTACCCGCTTCACGTTTCGCGATTTGGTAGAGTGCTGCGCTAGTCGCAAAGACGAAATAGCTTTTGCAATTGCGTTTTTAAAATTGTACCAAATCTTTCGAGTGTCAAATCGATAATTGATAATAAAAAAATGTCATTATTTTACGAAATGTTGTTGTTGTTGTTTCTTTTTCCTTATTTTTCACGTAAGACGAGAGAGAGAGAGAGAGAGAGGTGGTCATAGATAGACTTACTTTATATGTTTATATAACGCGCTATCCACTGACCCTGGTGCACGTAACACGACGACGACGACGACGGCGGCCATAGAATGCAGTACTTTATATATATGTTTATATAACGCACTATCCACCGTCTCAGGGCGGGCTAGGCACGTAACACGATGGCGTCGGCCATAGAACGGAGTATGACGCACTATCCACAGGCCCTGGGGCACGTAACACGATGGCGGATGAGGTTAGAGAGAGAGAGACTTACTTTATATGTTTATATAACACACCATCCACAGGTCCGGGGCACGTAACACGACGACGGCGGTCATAGATTGACATTCTTTATATGTTTATATAACGCACTATCCACCGTCTCAGGGCGGGCTAGGCACGTAACACGATGGCGGCGGCCATAGATTGAAGTACTTTATATGTTTATATAACACACCATCCACAGGTCCGGGGCACGGACGACGGCGGTCATAGATTGACATTCTTTATATGTTTATATAACGCACTATCCACCGTCTCAGGGCTGGCTAGGCACGTAACACGATGGCGGCGGCCATAGATTGAAGTACTTTATATGTTTATATAACACACCATCCACAGGTCCGGGGCACGTAACACGACGACGGCGGTCATAGATTGACATTCTTTATATGTTTATATAACGCACTATCCACAGGCCAGGGGCACGTAACACGATGGCGGCGGCGGCGGCGGCGGCCATAGATTGAAGTACTTTATATGTTTATATAACGCACTATCCACCGTCTCAGGGCTGGCTAGGCACGTAACACGATGGCGGTGGCCATAGATTGAAGTACTTTATATGTTTATATAACACACCATCCACAGGTCCGAGGCACGTAACACGACGACGGCGGTCATAGATTGACATTCTTTATATGTTTATATAACGCACTATCCACAGGCCCGGGGCACGTAACACGATGGCGGCGGCGGCGGCGGCGGCCATAGATTGAAGTACTTTATATGTTTATATAACGCACTATCCACCGTCTCAGGGCGGGCTAGGCACGTAACACGATGGCGGATGAGGTTAGAAAGAGAGAGAGAGAGAGAGAGACTTACTTTATATGTTTATATAACACACCATCCACAGGCCCGGGGCACGTAACACGATGGCGGCGGTGACTAGAGAGAGGTCATAGATTGACATTCTTTATATGTTTATATAACGCACTATCCACAGACCCTGAGGCACGTAACACGATGGCGGCGGTGACTAGAGAGAGGTCATAGATTGACATTATTTATATGTTTATATAACGCGCTATCCACAGGCCCCGGGCACGTAACACGATGGCGGCGGCAGCCATAGAATGAAGTACTTTATATGTTTATATAATGCACTATCCACCGTCTCAGGGCTGGCTAGGCACGTACCACGATGACGATTCGATCGGGCAAAATCGTTACGTTTCATATATGTCGAATCGCTCTAATTTCCCAAGACGCTCCCGTGGTACAGTGGTTACAGCGTGCGCCTCACACGCGCAACGTCCCCGGTTCGAGCCTTGCCAGAAACGCGCAACTTTTTTTCGATTAATTAATATTCACCGGCGGGTCGGGTACGTAACACGATGGCGGCGGCGGCCATAGAATAAAATACTTTATATGTTTATATAACACACTATCCACAGGCCCCGGGTACGTAACACGATGGCGGCGGGTACGCACGACGTCAGCAACGATGGACCGGGCGAGTACCGTGATGTCACCACACACCTACGTTACACCCTACGTCACACCCTACGCCACGCGTCACACCCTACGTAACAGCATCGCTCGACCAATCAGAGCGCTGGGCTATCTACGTAACAGCATCGCTCGACCAATCAGAGCGCTGGGCTATACTGTCCGGAATCCTACTAACGACGATGATTGATCACTAAAGGTGTAGACGCATACTATTTTGAACGAATATCTTGCAGAAATACGAAAAATTGTAAACGATTTTGTTATCGGCAAATGCTGTCCAACGATTTGTGAGGAATATCGGACCAAGTAAAATCTCGATTAACTACATTTTTGAAAGACATCGTGACGAGTTACGATGAAAAATACGGCCTGGCAGGAAAACCCAATAATAATAGTACTGACTTGTAACTTTTTTATAAAACATACTTATTTTCTCGGATAAATGCAATATGTGTATCACAATTTATTGTTGTTTTTGGTCTAGACCTTTTTCCTTCCTCAAACTATTTTAAAAATGCTGGATTTCGTTGGGTGAATGGGTATGGCGCTGGTCTAGCTACATCAAGGTTTCTTGTTCGATCCCGGTTGCTATCCCATCGCTTTTTTATTACAGAAAACCGATTCACCTCAGACGTCTTTATTAATGTAACTAGCAAAACGTATTAGAAGGTTCAAAATACAATTTCGGCTTTATGAGGTGTTAATAGAGAGAGAGAGAGAGAGAGAGAGAGAGAGAGAGAGAGAGAGAGAGAGAGAGAGAGAGAGAGAGAGAGAGAGAGAGAGAGAGAGAGAGAGAGAGAGAGAGGAGAGAGAGAGATAAATAGAGATAAAGAGATAAAGATACCGATAGAGAGATAGAGATAGACACATAAAGAGATATAGAGATAGAGATAAAGATAGAGACAGTGAAACGTGATGCAATGAAATGAATTAAAATAATCAAAAAAAAACAACAGACACACACGCACGCATGCAAATCGAAGGAATCAGACGCTGAGGACCCACGAAGATGTTCCCGACTTCACACTTCTAATTATTACCCTAAGGTCAAACACCTACATCATACCATGACATAAAATCTTTATATCACACTAATACTTCACACCCTGTCTCAAAATCAGATGCCAGAGTCCATCGTCAAACTCCTCTGTTATAACCTGATTTCACAATAATATGTCAAGGCCTGACGTCATACTCTTACTTCACATCCTGACGTCACACATGATGAACTTGAGTTAAGAAATTGTGTTAACATACTTTAAATAAAGAGACATAAAGTTAACAACTTAATTTTACTTGCGAAATGTTCATTGTAATTAATAAATGTTAAATAATATTATTTTATAATTAAAATATGTTTAAAGCCAATTAAAAGCTAGCACGACGTCAAAAGAAATTTTTAGAAAAACATGTGTCCAACGTTCATTATCGTATAATCTTTTATATTCAATGTTAGTATATACTGATAATCGAAATTCTAAAATTTTTATGAAATTATAAAAACTTTTTTTGTATTTTTGCACTTGAGGAAAGTTTGTGAAAATCCACGAAATAGATTGATTATTCATTAAAATATTGGTATGAGTGAGTGTACGAGGTCATGTTACAAAGTGTTTATATATTAAACTATATTATATGATACGTAACGTATATTTTAGTTGTATATATCATAAATTGCCAATAAAGCCTTATTAACGATATTGTTGAATTACATCCTGCTAATATTTCAAGTAATTACTGGAAATATTAAAAACTATAACATTATTAATTGGAAACACAATTTAAGAAAATAATATTAATTTGCATAGAGTATAAATTAACATAAAAAAATTAATTGTTTCTAGAACATTATAAACATCGTGGCGTCCCAAAAAAATTAGTCTTTTTTATTGTAAACTCTAATAATACTATACAGTTTATAGTTGTATTCATAAGAGTATATGCTTTTAAAATTAAATCGGTCTCATAAAAAATTAGTGAAAAAATCGTTTAATTTGTTATTGATGAAACTCACTTATTGTCTTATTACCTTGATGAAGCAACGTACACACACGTACGTTCGCACCTGTATGTGTACATACACCTGAATGAGGAAAGAAACTGCTTTAATAAAATATCATGTAGAGTAAATCCTACAGGAGAATAAATTAAATATATGAATAAATCTGAAATTTTACACAAAAAAAATCGAAGGTATTACGTAATATCCAAGTTCATATTGTTGCATTTGCTGATATTTACTAGCGGATTGTTAGACAACCATGAGTTAAAAATTAAATAATTTGTTTAATAAACCGCTGAAAAAATATCAGTTTATCCTCAATTTTCTACGAATTAATTCTTCCTGTAAACAATTTAAGTAAATAAACAAAAATAAAAATTAAAGACACACACACACACACACACACACACACACACACACACACACACACACACACACACACACACACACACACACACACACACACACACACACACACACATACACACACATAGACACAATCATATTGATAAAAAATGTACACTAAAGGAAATATTTAATGTTGTTTTATATTATGATATGTTCTATACAGAATATTAAACAAGCCTTTTTATAATTTAAATTTTTAAAAAAATATTACAAACATTATTTATTTTACCGCTATACATTTTCTTGACATTTTATAAAATCTTTTTATTTTACTATAAACATTATTACAAATATTACATTCTACATGTTTTATAATTAAAAAGAACTTATTAAGAAGTTTATAAAAAAATGTATACTATAAATATTTTTGATTGTTTGTGCTACGGTTATGTACTGACGTATGAAACTGGAATAGTTAAAATTTAATTTATAATATTTTTAAGAGAGTTATAAATATTAAGTAATTACTTAGACCCATTCGTACTTATAAAATTTGTTAATATATTTATAAGAGTCATTTATTAAAACATGTGGACAAATTTTGAATATAATAGAAATTATATTCATTTGCGTGACATAAAAAAAAGGAATTACCACTTTTGAAATCCAGGTTGAAATATTTTCACACCATAATTATGTATTATTTTCAAATTTGATTTCAGGTTCTTTGCTGTCGTACAAATATTTGTTTGTTGCACTTTTAATGGTCAATTACATTTTTATTGATTTTTCTTGATTCACAAAAAAATTATATCAATGAAAATTTAAATGATTTAAAATCAGTAATAACAATCAGTTAATTCGTCATCTATTTATTTTTACGTCTTTCTTGTTAACAGTAAATATAATATTTAAATTTGTTATTTAAATAACAAAGTACTTACATTATTTAAATATTTTATACACTTAAGTAGTCTTAAGTGTAGACACATGAGACACATGCTTCTACAATCTTACCAATTTTTAAAGAAGATATTTCGTAAATCTTTATGTTACAACGAAACGTTTTGATGCATTTCCTGAATTTTTCTTCCTGTCCTATTAGGTATCAGTGACGTTAATTTACACAAAAGCCTAATAAGAGAGTGAAAAAACCCGTTTATCTACATACATCTAGAGAATTATTTGTTTCTGTAAATACTCTAAGTAATTCCAAAGTAATACATTATGTAATATAGCATTTAAATAAAATTAATATAAATATAAATATAAATAAATATAATATAAATATAAATAAATAAGCCTCAAAATGAGTTATCAGAAAAATCGGTGGAAATCTGGGGACTCTGTGGTCACTTAGACAATGCAAATAGTCATAGAATGTCTCTTATTACTTTTAATCAAGATCTGCGGGAGATTAAAACAGAGGACAACAGAGAGCAATCGAGAAAGGTGACATTTCGAAAAAGAGCAACCACAAGCCTTGTCATTTCCATAGGTCCGCGCGCGCGCACACATACACACACACACACACTCTCTCTCTCTCTCACACACACACACACACACACACACACACACACACACACACACACACACACACACACACACACACACACACACACACACACACACACACACACACACACACACACACACACACACACACACACACACACACTTAAAGAAGGGAGACAGCTGCGTTGAGAGGGAGAAACATGTCAGCGAAAAGGGAAATATGGAACTCATTCTTGTGCTCACTAGACTACAGCAGAGATAGTGGTAGGGCACACGCCTGTTATCTACATTAAAAAAACAAATTCAGTACCCCTCGAAATCGCCAATGACAGTGAGTGGTAGAGAAGTTGCAGACTAGAGGAGGACTGGAGAGTGCTTTAAAAAGTATTACAGTTACTCCTTGACGAGACCTAGTAAAGAGGAATATAAAAACAAAAGAGGAAAACTCAAGGAACTGTTAAAGAAGGGAGGTCTAACTGATTAGATCTTTGTAAGGGGATTCGATATGATGGAGCTCGAAGAGGCGTTGAGGAGCACACAAAGCAGGAAACAACCGGGACCGGATGGAATGTTCCCCGAATTTATCAGAATACGTGACAGATCATCCTCATCATTTGCAACACTTGTGAACCCCTGAGGCAAATTTACCTGTGGATTTGATGAAGGAAAATTTTCCCTATCCTCAAGCGTGGAAAACCAAAAAACCAAGATTATCATATCGACCAATAGCGCTAACATTAACCCTAGCAACAATACAGGAAAGAATGATCATTACACTGAGTACCTTGAAAG
Source organism: Callitettix versicolor (assembly GCA_022606455.1). Lineage (NCBI taxonomy): Eukaryota > Metazoa > Arthropoda > Insecta > Hemiptera > Cercopidae > Callitettix > Callitettix versicolor. The sequence continues at coordinate 9,567 of JAJIZJ010000209.1, forward strand.
AATGCTTGTTATTGCAAAAGAATAAGCGGTCTTAATACAGAAGAAATCGACGTAATACCAAACACTGAGGCTCATTCAGTCCATCAAGGAAGCATTCAATAGAATGTTTTTGCCGATTTAAAAAGAGCGTATGACATTGTTTGCAGGAAAAAGATACTCCTAAAACTGGTAAAACTAGAAGCAAAAATTAAACATTATTAAATGCCTCAAACGGTTCCTGGACCAGAGGTGGACTTGTGTGAGTTATGCGGTTATTGACTCACGACGGAGACAAACAAGGAGAGGATTACCCCAGGGAGCGAAGTTTCGCACAATCTTCTGCAATGTTTACATTAAATACCTGCCAAATGAGACGAAATTTTTGAGAGGGGTCGAGGTCGAATTGTTCGCGGATGACGTTTTTTATTTTTACTGGGGACAGTAATAATAACAAGAACCAGTTCAAAAGCTTGTAAGAGAAGATGAATTCAACCTTGGAATGCATTCATAGCTGGACGACTGAAAACCTGACGAAAATAAAAACGTCAAAAACCGTCTATCCGTTCTTCTCACTAAAACCTGGAAACCCTAAGTTAGACTTATGATATGATAACTAAGAAATGATAAAAAGCAATTATTTTTTATACATAAATTTAGAAAATGGAATAACATATATAAACTAAAATTACAAATTACTTACTTCAATGTTAAAATAAAATATGTTATTAAATTTTTAATATTGGTTTTATTTTCACACAATCTTTGCCGTTTGGTATTTCGAAATGGGTTTGGTATTTCAAATATGAAGTCAAAAATTTGTAGAAGATTAGTTTTTTTACAAAACGAGATGACTTTCATCGTTTTTAAACTTTACTTAATTAAAAATAAAAAATAATAAAGCTCAATTGCATGGTATTGCCTCGCTCTCCCCTAATAATTTAGTGATAAAAATCAGTTTGTTTTTTATCCATCTACGAGTTATTTATTCCCGAAAAATTTTTAAGTAAATAAAAATATTTGTATATATATATATTTAAGTACACTTTTTTATGAATATCTAATTTAATTACTAGTAAGAACATATGTTCAATACATATTCATTAAACAAATGGAAAATGTAAAATAAAATTATTTTTTTTAATTTAAAAAAATTAAATTAAATTATGACAAAGTTATATTCTATTTATATAAATTTAACTATTTAAGGAATTGACATAATGTCAAAATAGTAAAAAACGTATTGATGACAATTAACTAATTCCTTATCTAACACACTCATTAACAATAAAATCATTTTAAAATAATTACTGAGCTATGACCTGAAGCACGTTATACTCTGAAATAAGAAAAGGAATTTAAAAATGTGTTTTAAAATTTTTTTTCAAAATTAGGACAAAGTAAAAAATATTTTTAGTCCGTTGACTGCAGCGGTAGGAACAACGTATTTGATTGTGTATATCACAGTAAAAACTATTTATTAATAATGAATGAGAAGTGAGTTTTTAATGTTACGGGAAAGAGAGTTGTACTCCCCGAAATGGCACGTGGAGTGGTGTGTAGAAAGTTACACAACGGTCAAACAAAGACTGCAGCACTGAGAAAAACACATTTCTCCTAAGACCCCATTCATCAAAAGAAGTACTCATAAAAAAGAATGGATATGTTGATGAAAAGATGGTAACTGCATGTAATGCTAAAACACAACTAAAGGAAATATTTAGTTAATGTTCTACAACGTCTAGGGAAATTTGATAATTAAAACTCAATTAAAGATCGAATTACTATAAGAAAAAAAAAGAGGAAATGACAGACTCGTCTTAACGTATCATTGAATGGAATGCAAACGGCTTGTCACTTTGTGCGCGTTAGTTGTGATTGTATCTTCATTATACGATTGTTGTTTTCGAATTGATGTCGGACATTCACTTTACAAGAAAGTCATATTATAAAATTACTTGGTATACCATATATTTAGCAGTTCACCTGATTGGCTTAAGAAAATGCTGTAATAATAAAAAACACTATTAAACACTTTTTAAATAATCCAATGATAAAGGACTGCCTTCAGGGATCTGTGGTAACAGTCGAATGAATAAGGGGTGATTTGTTCATTGCAACAGCATGCTGTCCACCTAGGTACAATATAAAGTAAGACAAATTTGAGGACGTTTTTAATATGTTGGTGTATCTTATTAAAATGTAAAAATTTGAAGTCTCAAGTGTAGTGTTGTAGGTGTAAGTGTGTGTTAGACTCGGGTACCGCGAGGAACGTCTAAATCCTCTCAATTAGGTGCAGCTAGTCTGCACCTCCCTGCGGTAGTAGTATTGAATTACTTGTATGTACATATGTTCAATACATATTCATTAAACAAATGTAATGTAGAATTAAAATTAAATTTTGTTTAAATTTTAACAAAATTAAATTAAATAATGACAAAATTATATTCTTGATTGATTTATATAAATGTAACTGTTTAACAAATTGACATAATGTCAAAATTGTAAAAACATAGTATTGATAACTATTACATAATTGGTTATCTAAAAATAATCTAACACACTCTTTAATAATAAAACGATTTGAAAGTAATTACGGAACGTAGCATTGAAGCTAGTATTACTCTGAAATAAGAAAAGGAATTAAAAAATGTGTTTTTCAATATTTTTTCGAAATTAAGACGAATTACAAAAAGATTTGTGCGTTGATTTCAGCGACAGGAGCAATTCATTGGATGGGGTATAACATGGTAAACAATATTTAATAATGATGTTTATCAACTCGTTTTTAGACATATATGACCTAAAAATTACATAGCATGTTTAATAAATATTTAATGTTACGGGAGAGGGAGTTAGACACCCAGAACCGGCAAGTTGAGTGGTGGCTAGCATTCTACACAAGGGTCGTCAAGCAATGACTGCCGCACTGAGAAAAAGGAAGTTGTCCTATGAACCTATCCATCAAAAGAAGTATTCATAAAAAGGAATGGGAATATTGATAAAAAGAAAGTAAGAACAAGTAATGGAAAACCCAACAAGAGGAAATAAATATTTTACGTTCTATAGTGTAGTAGTGGATCTGACACTTCAACTGTTAAATTGACAACAACTCAAGATACTTGGAATGAATTCAAGCATATAGGTAAAATAATTAATTATATTGAAATCATATAGGAAATTTTTTTTAATAAAAATTCAATTAAAGTAGGAAATACCAATAGATAAAAGAGGTAATGACAGACTCATATCCACGTATCATTACATGGAATGAAAACGGCTTGTCACTTGGAGTGCGTGAGTTGTAATTGTATGTTCATTATAAGATTTATGATTTAGTATTGATATCGGACACTCACTTTACAAGTAATTCACATTTTAAAATTACTGGGTACACCATATATTTAGAATTCACACGATTGGCAAAGCACAGGGAGGATCTGCTGTAATAATAAGAATCACTATTAAAAATTTCGTAAGTAAACCAATTACTATGGAATAACCCAGGGATCTGTGGTAACCGTTGAACGAATAAGGAGTGATTTGATTATTGCAGCAGTATGCTGTCCACCTAGGTGCAATATAAAGGAAGACAAATTTGAGGAAGCTTTTAATATGTTGGAGCCTAGTTTAAATAAATTGTGATGAGACTTTAATTCTAAGAATGTTTATACAATATTTTAGTACTAAATAACTGTAGAATATTTAGTGGAGTCTTAGAATATGGTTTCTTTTTTGTAAATTGAAATAATATTGTACAGTTTGTAGTTATTGCAATGAGTGAAGAATATATGACTTTATAATTAAAACGCTCTCATACAAAACTAGTAATGATGATCGCTTTATTAGTTAATGATGAAATAAAGTTCCTGTCTTATTAACTTAAAGAAGGATCTTAAACGCAAGTAAATACACAGGTATATACACGTATATATACTTTTCTGAATTAGAAAATACATTGTTTTAATAAAATATCATGAACAGTAATTATTACGGTATAACACATAAATATATCTACAATTTTACAAAAAATATCAAAGAAATTTCACAATATCCAAATATATATTGTTGCATTTTCTGATGTTTGTCAACTCTTTATTAAGGAGATATGAGCTAAAAATTACATAACTTCCTTAATAAATCGTTGAAAAATATCAGTTTATCTTCAATCTTCTACGTAATATTTGCCCCTGTAAACAATTTTAGTAATTACAAAAATGATAAAAATGAAATACACACATAAACAAACACACACACACACACACACAAACACAAACACACATATACACACAAACAAATAGACACAAAACAAACACACACAAACACACATAGACACACACACACACACACACTCACATAGACACACACAAGCACAGACACACACGCACACACACACACACACAAACACAAAGAGACACACTCGCACACACACACACACACACACACACACACACACACACACACACACACACACACACACATAAAAAATGGATGTGGGTAATGAAAAAATAAATTACTAACCGTCCTCGTCTTTGTCGTCATCGCCTTCGTCAGTCACCAACAACACCGCTCCCCACAGACAGACGTAGCCGTTGCTGTTGACAATGATTTTGACGTTGACGACATTGCATTACTTGACGTAACCCTTACCCTAGACGTCCTGGACATGGACTAGTTAGACTCTATATTAGAGTCATTATATCCGGATATGTCCTTAATAACCCTCTACCTCATCCTTGAAAACAAGGAGCTACGTACAATTGGCCAATTTCAGTGCCCCATAAAACTATTTATGATTGTTCTCTGTGATTGCACACGGTACCGTCAACACTGGACGTAGTGAAGCGCCACCGTAGACCACATTACAATCCAGGGTTAAGCTGACGGTTTAACCCCTTGAGGAAGTAGCCCCAAACCATCGCTACTTCCTGTGACTACCACTCCATGACAAAATTGTAGTCTCCAAAAAAAAAAAGATAGAAATTCTTTTTTTTATTTTGTTAATTAGTTTTAGGTTTTAACAATATAAGATTACACCGTCAACGTAACGTTTGCGCACGCGCTCAAAAGTTTAATAGTTTAAAGTTTAAAGCCTTATTAACGAAATTGTTGAATTACATCCTGCTAATATTTCAAGTAATTACTGGAAATATTAAAATCTATAACAAAATAATTCGAATCAAAATTTAAGAAAATAATATTAATTTGGATAGAGTATAAATTAACATAAAGAAATTAATTGTTTCTAGAACATTATAAACATCGTGGCGTCCCGAAAAATATAGTCTTTTTTATTGTAAACTCTAATAATATTATACAGTTTATAGTTGTATTCATAAGAGTATATGATTTTAAAATTAAATCGGTCTCATAAAAATTAGTGAAAAAAATCGTTTAACTTGTTATTGATGAAACTCACTTATTGTCTTATTACCTATAAGAAGCAACGTACACACACGTACGTTCACACCTGTGTGTACACATACACCTGAATGAGGAAACAAATTGCATTAATAAAATATCATGTAGAGTAAATCCTACAGGAGAATAAATTAAATATATGAATAAATCTGAAATTTTACAAAAAAAATCGAAGGTATTAATTATTATCCAAGTTCATATTGTTGCATTTGCTGATATTTATTAGCAATTTATTAGTCAATCATGAGTTAAAAATTACATAAATTGTTTAATAAATCGCTGAAAAATATCAGTTTATCTTCAATCTTCTACGAATTAATTCTTCCTGTAAACAATTTAAGTAAATAAACAAAAATAAAAATTAAAAACACACACCTACCCACCCACCCACACACACACACACACACACACACACACACACACACACACACACACACACACACACACACACACACACACACACACACACACACACACACACACACACACACAAACACACACACACACACACACACACACACACACACACACACACACACTCACAAACACATAGACACACTCATATTGAGAAAAAATATACACTAAAGGAAATATTTAATGTTGTTATATATTATGATATGTTATATATCTGCACTCTGCTTCAACAACATTGAAAAGTATTAAATGAAAAATACCAGATTGTGATTATTAGATGAAAATGTAACATTAAAAACAATAATTTTGCAATAAATAAAACATAGATTAAGACTTGTAAAATGGATTTGATCTGTGTCCATCTCAGGTGCCTAAATCTCATGTTCAGTAAACAGTAATTAAACGTATTTACAGTTAACACATGTCACAAGACTAAATACTAATAATTATTTTAGGCTGGGAAAGTAGTATAATGACGTTTTTTAAAGCGGGAATGGGCCTATGTGTATCTCTGATACTTAACCCATATTAGTACCAAACTTCATCTTAATAAGTCCATAATAAAAATAAATAAAAGAAATAATGATTTCTAGGAAATTATAATAATGGTGGATTGTTAAATACAGTATATTTTTTGGAAAGGGTAATAATTTTGTACAGGTTATATTTTTTTTAAAAAGATAAGACCATATGACTTTAAAATTAAATAGCTCTTATTCAAAATTAGTGATACAAATCGTTTTATTTGTTAATGATAAAATACACTTTCTGTCTTAATAATTTAAAGAGGGAATGCACACACAAGTATGAACACAGATATACACATATACCTGAATAATGATAGAAATTGATTTAATTAAATATCATATACAAATAATAGTAACGGGATAAAACATTAATAATTAAGCAAATTAAAAAAAAAATATTCAAGCTATTTCGCAATATTCAAATACAAATTGTTGCATTTGCTAATGTTTATCAACTGTTTATTAAACAACCATGAGCTAAAAATTAAATAAATTTGTTTAATAAATCGTTTAAAATTATAAGTTAATCTATTGATTATTTGTTCCTGTAAACAATAGGAGTAATTTAAAAAAAAATTAAAAATGAAGGAAACACAATCACACACACACACACACACACTCTCACACAATTAGGAAAAGCGGAAGTATTGCTAAACTCTCTGATTCGTGGATATATATATATCTCCCTTGATGTTGACAATGACTTTAATGTAACCATTACCCTTGACATCCTGGACATGGACCAGTTAGACTGAATATTAGAGTCATTATATCCGGACATGTCCTTAATAACCCTCCACCTCCTCCTTGAAACCAAGGAGCTACGTACAAAATCCTCTTTTCATTGCCTCATAAACATATTCATGATTGTCCTCTGTGTTTGTACACAGTGTTGGAATCGTCGTACGAGGTGGTGAAGCGCCACCGTAGACCACATTACAATCCGGGGTTAAACTGAAGGCTTAACCCCTTGGGGAAGTAGCCCCAAACCATCGCTACTTCCAGTGACTACCACTCCATGACAAAATTGTAGTCTCAAAAAAAAAAAAATGTAAAAACTTTTTTAATTTGTTTTACGTTTTAACAATATAAGATTACACCGTCAACGTAACGTTCGCGCAAGCGCACTAAAGCTTATTGGAGAATCAACACCACGCTTGTGATATCTCTTACTCTCACTCTCACTCTCTCTCTCTCTCTCTCTCTCTCTCTCTCTCTCACTCACTCTCTATTAACAAAAACATACATAAAAACACACACACACACACACACATGCACACAAACACACTTATTCTCACTCATATTAAGAAAATATGTACACTAAATAAAATTTGTTAATAAATTTTTGAATATTTGTTTTATTTTCACTCAATCTTTGCCGTTAGCAATGTTGAACGGTATGGCCCCGTAAAGTGCACGGTATAAACCCAGCCCTTAGGGCAATACCGTACAATGTAAAGTTTTCGTAAAATGGGTTTACTACTAGAAATAGGTTTGGTATTTCAAACATGAGTCTAGAATTTGTAGAAAATTAGTTTTTTTTTTCAAAACGAGATGACTTTGATCGTTTAACAGGAACATCGATTATCTCTCATAACACAAACATCACACACACACACACACACACACACACACACACACACACACACACACACACATCACACATCTCCTAGGTTTACTGAAGAATTAACTCAACGTCAGTGACCTAGACATATCGCGCACCCGCTCGCATACACAATGTAAATTGAGTAAATCATAATAATGTTTCGCGTTCTGCAACTCAACAACTCAAGATATTTGAAATGTCTTGAAGCAATTAGATAAAATACTTAATTATATTGAAATCGTCTAGGGAAATTTGATAATCAAAACTCAATTAAACATCGAATTACAAATTGAAAGAAGATGAAATTTGACTGGACTTGGAAATTCTTACTTTATCGCCCACGTTATATTTTGACCTTTTTTCGACTTGACAACTCCATCGCAGCCACCCTGACCATTTACTTTCTTCAAAAACCGGTTTTCGTGTTTTCGCGTCACTCGGCTTGGTTTCATAATGATGGTGCTGTGATCAGATTTATTGGTAAATATAACAACCGATTTTAATAAATCTACCCATTCGTAACTGCCGCGAGGCGTAAAGTCGCGCCACATTTTCGTTTTCAAAGTACGGTTAAGTCTTTCGACTATAGACGCTTTCTTTTCCGTATACGTAGTGTAATGGTTATGCTGTATTTTTGATGAGTTTACCCACGTGGTCGTTGAACCACTTTTTACCCTGATCGGTCTGAAAATGACGCATGTGGTGTTTTTCGAGAATCGATTCTAGAGCGGCCGCCACTTCGGCGCCAGATATGGATTTTAGAAGAAGGACAAAAGTTAATTTTTACAGACAGTTTATCATTGTCAGTACATATTTGTAACCGTTATTCACTTTAACATACAGTAATATTTCCACTAAATCGGCTTGGTAGAGGTCGTTTAACACTTTAAAAGTTACGAGTCATGTATAATAGTTCCAACTAGCCGGTTTGTGGAGCTCTTTAGCAATTGCTCGCCTCACGTTAATTCTGCAAATGAGGAAAATAACAATTGTGAATCCTAGATATTATTACTTAAGTAAGTAAGGAAGTGGAAAATAAAAAAAAATTAGTCGCTCGATAATAAGACTCTTACGTCTTGAGCGATATGATGAGGGTTCGACCACTTTCCATAGCTACCCATGAGGTACGGTCGGAACATCGTTTGTTTTTTGTTTGCCGAGAGCATCCCCAAACGACTGGAAGTACATTTCCGGTCGAACAGGCATACACCTCTCGGGGGTAGTAATACTACACCAGCAGTGGAATTTACAGTGTATCCAAAAATAACAAAATCTTCAACCTTGTGTACTATTAGATAGATAGATAGATAGATAGAGAGATAGAGATAGAGAGATAAGGAGATAGATTTGCTGTGCACAGATTTATTGTTGAATATAGCAACCGATTTTAATAAATCTACCCATTTGTAGCTGCCTACTGACTCAAATGAAGACGACGACGATCACCACCACCAGACAGCCGAACTGTACCGGAAATGGAAAGTAAGGCACGTACAACCAATCCGTCTATCTGTCACGCACGCGCGCGAACACACACACACAAACATGCAACCAAACACAAAAAAAAAACACACACACACACACACACACACACACACACACATTAAGAATTAATATAAAACTCTGAAAGTGTCTATTTTCAGAATGTCCGAGCACATCCTTCTCTGAAGTCATCTTATCCTTCTTCTTCAAATGAGCGGTTGATACTAGTTTACTGCAAAAACGCTCAGGATATTTCCGAGTTATCATTAAGTTACCTCATTCCGGTTAAGGTAAGATGTTATCGCCTCTTTCCATCTTTGCACGTTTTCATTATTATTAAAAACCCTTTATTTAATTAATTACATATTACTGTATAAGTAACGTTTTTTTAAAAAAATTAATTTCCTACCGTTTCAGAAAACAACTGACTAAGAAAGTGATGCAATGGATGAAGTTAAAGAAGAAGAAGATTATGAAGAAGAAGAAGAAGAAAAAGAATAAGAAGAATATGATGATGATGATGATAACGACGATGATTGATGTTGACAAATCAACATGTTGGACAAAATGTTCAAAAGGTGTTGACGCACACTACTTTGAACGAATGTCTTACAGAAATACGAAAAATTGTAAACGATTTTGTTATCGGCAAATGCTGTCCAACGATTTGTGAGGAATATCGGACCAAGTAAAATCTCGATTAACTACATTTTTGAAAGACATCGTGACGAGTTAAGATGAAAAATACGGCCTGGCAGGAAAATCCAATAATAATAGTACTGAATTGTAACTTTTTTTTATAAAACATACTTATTTTATCGGATAATGCAATATGTGTATCACAATTTATTGTTGTTGTTGGTCTAGACCTTTTTTTCTTCCACAACCTATTTTAAAAATGCAGGGGTCCGTTGGGTGAATGGGTAAAGCGCTGGTCTAGCTACATCAAGGTTTCTTGTTTGATCCTGGTTTCTATCCCATCGCTTTTTTATTACAGAAAACCGATTCACCTCAGACGTCATTATTAATTTAACTAGCAAAACATATTAGAAGGTTCAAAATACAATTTCGGCTTTATGAGATGTTAATAGAGAGAGACAGAGAGAGAAAGAGAGAGAGAGAGAGAGAGAGAGAGAGAGAGAGAGAGAGAGACAGACAGAGAGAGAGACAGAGAGAGAGACAGAAAGAGAGAGAGACAGAGAGCGAAATAGTGAAGAAGAGAGATATAGAGATAGAGAGAGACATAGACATAGAGAGATAAAGATATAGAAAAATGTGAAATGAGAGAATAGAGATAGGCAGAATAAAAGAGATAAAGATAGAGCGATATTAGTGATAGAGATATAGAGAGATAAAGATAGGTAGATATAGAGATATAGAAAAGATATAGATAGAGAGAGAGATATATGGATAGAAACATAGATAGATACTGAGATAGAAATAGCTCTAGAGAGATATAGAGATAGAGATAGAGATAAAGATAGATAGATCGATAGATAGAGAGATAGATAGAGAGAGAGAGAGAGAGAGAGAGAGAGAGAGAGAGAGAGGAGAGAGAGAAAGAGAAGTAGAGATAGAGATAAATAGAGATATATATAGAGATACAGATAGAGACAGAGAAAAGTGATGCAATGAAATGAATTAAAATTAATAAAATATACTTCAGACACACACGCACGCATGCAAATCGACGGAATCAGACGCTGAGGACGCACCAAGATGAGCCCGACTTCATACTCAACTCATTACCCTAAAGTCACACACCTACATCACACCATGACATAAAAACTATACGTCACACTAATACTTCACACCCTGTCTCAAAATCAGAAGCCAAAGTCCATCGTCACACTCCTCTGTTATAACCTGATGTCACAATAATACGTCAAGACCTGACGTCATACTCTTACTTCACATCCTGACGTCACACATGATGAACTTAATTTAAGAAATTATGTCAACATACTTTAAAAAAAGAGACATAAATTTAACATCTTAATTTTACATGCTGAATGTTCATTGTAATTAATAAATGTTAAATAATTTTATTTTATAATTAAATTATGTTTAAAGCGAATTAAAAGCTAGCACGACGTCAAAAGCCATTTTGAGACAAAGATGTGTCTATCGTTCATTATTGAATAATCTTTTATATTCAATGCTAGAATATACTGATAATAAAAATTATAAAATTTTTATGAAATTATAAAACTTTTTTGGTATTTATGCACTTGAAGATCGTTTGTGAATATCTACGAAATTGATTGATTATTCATTAAAATATTGGTATGAGTGAGTGTAGGAGGTCATGTTACAAATTGTTTATATATTAAACTATGTTATATGATACGTAACGTATATTTTAGTTGTATATATCATAAATTGCCAATAAAGCCTTATTAACGATATTGTTGAATTACATCCTGCTAATATTTCAAGTAATTACTGGAAATATTAAAATCTATAACAAAATTAATTCGAAACAAAATTTAAGAAAATAATATTAATTTGCATAGAGTGTAAATTAACATAAAGAAATTAATTGTTTCTAGAACATTATAAACATCATGGCGTCCCGAACAAAAATTGTTTTTTTATTGTAAACACTAATAATACTATACAGTTTATAGTTGTATTCATAAGAGTATATGATTTTAAAGCTAAATAGGTCTTATACAAAGTTAGTGAAAAAAATCTTTTAACTTGTTAAAGATGAAACACACTTATTGTTTGTCTTATTACCTTGATGAAGCAACGTACACACACGTACGTTCACACCTGTATGTACACATACACCTGAATGAGGAAAGAAATTTTTTTAATAAAATATTATGTAGAGTAAATCCTACAGGAGAATAAATTAAATATATGAATAAATCTGAAATTTTACAAAAAAAAATCGAAGGTATTACGTAATATCCAAGTTCATATTGTTGCATTTGCTGATATTTATTAGCCATTTATTATACAATCATGAGTTAAAAATTACATAATTTGTTTAATAAATCGCTGAAAAATATCAGTTTATCTTCAATCTTCTACGAATTAATTCTTAAAATTACCCACCCCACCCACACACACACACCCACACACACACACACCACACACACACACACACACACACACACACACACACACACACACACACACACACACACACACACACACACACACACACACACACACATTGACACACTCATATTGAGAAAAAATGTACACCAAAGAAATATTTAATGTTGATTTATATTATGATATGTTCTATACAGAATATTAAACAAGGCTTGTTATAATATAATAATATTATAAAAAAAATATTACAAACAATATTTATTTTATCTTTATACATTTTTTGAAATTTTATAAATCTTTTTATTTTATTGTAAACTTTATAACCAATATTACATTCTACATAGTTTATAATTAAAAAGAACTTATTAAAAGTTGTTAAAAAAATGTGTATAATGAATATTTATGATTGTATGTACTACGGTTATGTACTGACGTATGAAACTGGAATAGTTAAAATTTAATTTATAATATTTGTAAGACAGTTATAAATATTAACTAATTACTTAGTTAATACACCCCCACACACACACACACAAACACACTTACACTCACTTATATTAAGAAAAAATGTACACTAAAGAAGTACTTAATGTTAGTTTTATTATGATATGTTCTATACAGAATATTATACTAGGCTATTATACAAAAATATTACAAGCAATATTTATTTCATCTCTCTATATTTTTTTAAATATTTTATAAAATCATTTTATTTTACTATAAACATTAATACCAATATTACATTCTACATGGTTTATAATAAAATAGAACTTATTAGGAAGTTGTTAAAGGAATGTGTATTATAAATTTTTTTGATTGAATGAACTACGGTTATACACTGACCTATGAAACTGGAATAGTTAAAATTTAATTTATAATTTTTGTAAGAAAGTTATAAATAATAACTAATTACTTACTTCGTACTTATAACTAATAGATCCATTCGTACTTATAAAATTTGTTAATATATTTATAAAAAACATTTATGTAAACAAGTTGACTCATTTTGAATATAATAGAAGTTAAAGTTATATGCCTGAAATAAAAAAAAAAATTACCACTTTTGAAATCAAGGTCAAATTATTTTTTCACCTCAATTATGTATTATTTTCAAATTTTATTTCAGGTTTTTTGCTGTCGTACTAATATTTATTTGTTTCACTTTTTAAGGTCAATTACATTCTGAGTTTTCTTGATTCACAAAAATTGTACATCCAAAAACCCAATGATTTAAAATCAGTAATAACAATCAGTTTATTCGTCATCCATTTACTGTTACGTCTTTCTTGTTAACAGTAAATAGAATCTTTAAATTCTTATTTTTAAATAACAAAGTAATTACATTATTTAATTTTATATTCTTAAGTTCTTTTAATTGTAGACACATGAGTCACATGCTTCTACAAACTTACCAATTATTAAAAGAGGATATTACGTAAATCTTTATGTTACAACGAAACTGTTTAATGAATATCCTGAATTTTTCTTCCTCTCCTGTTAGGTGTTTGTGATGTTAAAATTACACAAAAACCTAATAAGAGAGTGAGAAAAAAACAGTTCATCTTCAGACATCGAAAGATTTATTGTTCCTGTAAATACTTTCAGTAATTCCAAAATAATACATTACATAATATAGTATTTATACAAAACTAATATAAATATAAATAAATATAATATATACATATAAATATATAAGCATCAGAACGTGTCTTCAGAAAAATCTGTAGAGATCTGAGGAAAGTAGCCTTTCTTCTTTTCTGGCGGAAGGTCAAAAGTTTTAAGAAGTTTGGACAAGGCCATCGGCATATAGTTCAAGGAGTCAATAAAACTTACATTATCGGTCTCCATGAGGATAACTTTTGTTCCATACATAATTAGTTTCGTTGTGACTGGGTTTTATCAATCAAGTATTTGTGCAAGAATTGGAAGTCGTAACCTTGTCCATTATGAACAATGACGGTAACTTTTTTAACATCTTACGTACATACATGACGTAGAACATAAAGCCGTTTACAGGGTCCTCACTGAAGAAATGGGTGCAGGTTTTGCAGTTCTGACACAGATCTCCGTTTACGCATTGAAACAGCATTGTTTGGCTACGCATATGTTTACAGGATGCACGCGGGCTAATAAGTAAAAGAAAATAAAGAGAAATTCTTTTGATATAAATGTCCGATAGTCTAATTTCATTTAGCACTGCTGATTGGGGGGCTTAAATTCTTTGCAAACTTTGCATTTTGTTTTTTTATTTTTTGGCTAAAAGCACTTTTATTTAGGCTATTATCGCCACCCTAAATGTAAGTGTGAGTGTAAAAATTTGAAGCCATAAGTGTAGTGTTGTTAGTGTAAGTGTGTGTTAGACTCGGGTACCGCGAGGAACGTCTAAATCCTCTCAATAGGTGCAGCTAGTCTGCACCCCCCTGCGGGGATAGTATTGAATTACTTGTATGAACTTGTGTCCAATACATATTTATTAAACAACTGTAATATAAAAATTAAAATTAAATTTTGTTTAAATTTTAACTAAATTAAATTAAATTAAATAATGACAAAATTATATTCTTGATTGATTTATATAAATGTAGCTATTTAACAAATTGACATTATGTCAAAACAGTAAAAACATAGTATTGATAACAAATAAATAATTGGTTACCTAAAAATAATCTAATACACTCTTTAAAAATAAAACGATTTGAAAGTAATTACGGAACGTTGCCGTGAAGCAAGTATGACTCTGAAATTAGAAAAGGAATTTGAAAATGTGTTTTTTAATATTTTTCAAATGTATGACGATTTGAAAAAAAGATTAGTGCGTTGACTGCAGTGGCAGGAGTAACTCGTTTGATGGGATATATCACAGCAAAAAATATTATTTCAGGCAATAGGCAATTTCGCGTGTGATAACCATTCATCATGTAATGGAAAAGGCAAAATATAAAGGAAGAAAAATTTGAGGGATTGTTTAATATGTTGGTAATACTAAATAGCTGTACTATATTTTAGTGGATTCATAAAATATGGTTAATTTTATTGTAAACTGTAATAATATTTTACTCATTTTAGTTATTTTAAAAGAGTAAAGAATATGTGACTCTAAAATTAAATAGCTTTTATACGTAATTGGTTAACAAATTGTTTTAATTTTTTAAATATTTTCAAAACAAGTTTTTCTTTTCACCAATACTTGCTAAAACGAAAATTCGGGATTAGATATTGTGCAAATTCAAATATTTAAACCCGGGTTGAGATAAATATTTATTTACAACTAGTAACTTAAGTAAAAATTTCTGTTACACTCTACATTTATTATTGACAGCATCATTACAAGAAAACAAAAATTATTTTTCAAATTAAAAATCATCAAATCTTATTAAATTACATTTTTTTTTTTAAATTATATATCTAAAGAAGAATTTCCATAATGAGTTTTAAGCAAATAATTTCCACACGTTAGAGTTAAGTTTTACAATAACCTTCTTAGAGAACTACCTTAGAAACTTGACAGGTTTACAAGAAAAATTATTCATGAAACACACAAGTCTTGGTTGTTTGTCGTTTGTTAGGTCAGGGTGTTGAACTGCAGCACTTATACTTCTTGCGTGAGAGATCATGGAGGCGAAAAGAGGATTAATTAATAAACCGACTAAAATTTTTAGTTGTAACTTGTTAATATTGTTATTATTATTATAGTCATTTCTTTTACACAGACTTATAAGACAAAAATATTTTAGAATTATTATTATCATTTTTATAGCAACTAAGAAATAATTTCCATTTATTAATTCATTAAAAAAAATATTTAATAGTCAGCAATCAACAAAACCTTCAGTTCCTCCTGACAATGAAAAAAAATGAAAGAAGTCTTAGAAAAAATTTACTTTAATCAAGTATTCGTTAAAACTTACTTAGTTCAAGTAACATTTATAAATATTGTAATTAAAACTATAAATCTGAAAAATAAGCAATACATTGTTTTTTCCTGATTTTACAGTATAATTAAAAAAATTAAATTAAATTAATCTACACAATAATGATAACTGACAGGCTGTACGTATGCATATATTTGTTAAATTAATATTTAGTAATGTCAAAAATAGTAATTAATGAGTATAAATATAAAGTAAATACATCATAAAAAATTGTATAGTAAAAAAGTGTATACTGATTTGTTTATCAGACTAAATTGCTGTTTTATTATCTACGAAACGAACTTACACATATGAGTGATTAATGTTAAATTTATTACATAAAATATTAGAAAGGATTACTCGCACATGTAAACTTTTTCTATACATTTACAACTTTTCAGAAATTAACAAAATATTTTGCGAAAGACTCCAAACTGCTTCCGTTGCATTAGCATTTCCGTTAGTACTATTTTTTTAAGCATGACATGAGGTTAAAATTCCCAGTTAATAAATTAGTAATACAAATCAGCGAATCTTCATCCATCCTCGGAATACTTGTTCCTGTAAACACTTTAACCACATTAATAATGAATTAAGAATAGTATATATATATATATATTATTATATACATATACTATATACTATATATACATATAGTATTATATACTATTATATAGTATTATATACTCTTATATACATATACTAGTATATGTATATATAAATATACTATAGACATATAAAAATGTATATAAATATCAATTTACATATACATATACAAATATTAAAAATTTTAAAGATATTATGTATCGTAAAACCGTGTTTAAATAATTGCATGTACATACGTTCAATATTGATTGAAACGAAGGTAATTTAAAAATTGTAATGATCATTTATTAACGGTTTAGTGGAATTTGTAGCATTTTTAAAAGTGATTATAATTTTAAGACGAAATTAAATTACAAAATGACACAAAAGAAATAATGATTTCTAGAAAATTTTAAAAATCGTGGAGTCTTAAAATAAAGTTTATTTTTGTAAACTGCAACAATATTGTACAGGTTATATTTTTCTATTACGTTAATAGTACGCGACGTTAAAACTAAATAGCTCTCATATGAGATTAGTGATAAAAATCGTTTTATTTGTTATTGATAATATATATATTTGCTGTCTTATTAACTTAAAAAAGGGAACGCAAACACAAATATGTTCACAGATATATATATATATATATATATACATATACCTGAATAATGATAGAAATTCCTTTAACAAAATATCATGTAAAGTAATAATAAGGTTATAACACATTAATAAGGGTATAACACATTCATACAACCACAAATCTCTGTGTCCTTGTAAAGTTGTTCTACACCATAGCCGATAGTTAAAGCCTAATTAATCATAGTGCCCATGTTACTCGTCCTCTAGCTGGGCAAACATTAAAATAAGGCATTAAAGATTGCTGTCTCATTACCTTAATGAAAGAACGAAAACACAGGTATGTACACAGGTATGTACACACATACCTGAATAAGGAAAGAAATTGCTTTAATAAAATATAATGTATAGTAATTATTACGGTATAACACATAAAAATTTCTACAATTTTACAAAAGTATCGAAGCTATTTCGTAAAATCTAAATGCATATGCTGATGTTTATCAACTGCTTAAAACAAACATGAGCTTATAATTACTTAATTTGTTTAATAAATCGTTGAACAATATCAGTTTATCTTCAATCTTATATGGAATATTTGTTCTGTAAGCAATATCAATAATTAAAAATAAAGATAAAAATGAAAGCACACACACACACACACACACACACACACACACACACACACACACACACACACACACACACACACACACACACACACACACACACACACACATATTAAGTAAAACTGTACACTATAAGAATGTACGTTTCTGTTATATTAGGAATAAAATGTCTAGGAAACATTTATTTACAATTTAGTAAAGCAATGAATTACTTAATGTGGCATATATTTATTGACAAATACAACTTATAAATTATGAAATAATTGTAAAACTTATTAAATAATAAATATGTTGTATTCCTGCCTAAAGAGTTTTTAACAAAATAAAATTATTCAGTTTGCAAAATAATAAAATAATAAGTGTCTTTACATTCGTTCAAGTTGTCATGCGTATTGTTATTATTAACAAATTATTAACACATAACAAGACTGAGCGACTTTAAAAGCAAATAGCTCGATAAAAATATCAGTCATAATAATGTGCATATTTATTATTGTTCAATTAAAAGTTTTTGACCTTTTTACTATAAAAATGATCGTATAATCACTTACGCCTGAATATAGAAAAATTTCTTTCTTTAAATATCATAGGATATACTAACACGGATGAACAATATTAATACTTCTACAACCTTAAAAAAATGATTGAAGCTATTTAGGAAAACACTAAACTATTTATGTTGCATCAGCTGAGGTTTATTGCAAAATTATTAAGTTGTGATAACAAACTTAAATTTCATACTTAATAATCCAGTCATAATATCAGGTTATCTTCATCCAACATAGGATTATTAATTTTTGAAAAGACGCTGATGAGATAAAAAATTTCAAACAAAATTAAAGATAAAATTCGTTCAATTTATTATTGATGAAAAACATTTATTGACTTTTTACCTTTATGAAGGAACGTACACACATGTACGTTCAAAGATATGCACACATATACATGTAAAATGATAGAAATTGCTTTAATAAAATATTATGTACAGTAATTTGTACAGGGTAATACATAAACACATATATAATTCAAAAATTTTACAACCAACTTCGAAGCTATTTCGTAATATCCAAGTACATATTGTTGCATTTCCTGATATTTATTAAAGACTTATTAAACAATTATGAGCTAAAAATTACATAATTTGATTAACAAGTCATTGAAAAATATCAGTACATCTTCAATTTTCTACGGATTATTCCTTCCTGTACACAATTTAAGTAATTAAAAAAAAAGAAATAAATGAAAGGCACACACACACACACACACACACACACACACACACACACACACACACACACACACACACACACACACACACACACACACACACACACACACACACACACACACACACACAAACACACATACACACACTTATATTAAGAAAAAATGTACATACACTAAAGGAAGTATTTAATGTTAGTTTTATTATATGTTCTATACAGAATATTAAACAAGACTATTATAAAAAAATATTACATACAATATTTATTTTATCTCTATATATTTTTTTGACATTTCATAAAACCATTTTATTTTACTATATACATTAATACCAATATTTTATTCTATATGGTTTATAATTAAATAGAACTTACTAAGAAGTTAAAAAAAAAATGTGTATCATAAATATTATTGGTTGTATGAACTACGGTTTGTATTGACGTATGAAACTGGAATAGTTAAAATTTGATTTATAATTTTCTTAAGACAGTTATAAATATTAACTAATTACTTAGATCCATTCGTACTTATAAAATTTGTTAATATATTTATAAGAGACATTTATGTAAACATATGGACTAATTTTGAATATAACAGAAATTTTATTCATATGCTTCAAATAAAAAAAGGGATTACCACTTTTGCAATTCCAGGTTGACTTATTTTTTAGCCTAAAATCTTCACATTTTATTTCAGGTTTTTTGCTGTCTTACAGATATTTAGTTGCCGCACTTTTTAGGGTCAGTTACGTTCTTACTGATTTATCTTGATTCACAAAAATTGTACATCATAAGAACCAATGATTTAAAATCAGTAATAACAATCAGTTTATTCGTCATCTATTTATTGATACGTCTTTCTATTTAACAGTAAATAGAATCTTTAAATTCGTATTTTTAAATAACAAAGTAATTACATTATTTAAATATTTTACACTCTTAGGTACTCTTAGGTGTAGACCATGAGACACATGCTTCTACAATCTTATCAATTTTTAAAAGAGGATATTCCGTAAATCTTTATGTTACAACGAAACTGTTTAATGAATATCCTGAATTTTTCTTCCTCTCCTGTTAGGTGAGTGTGATGTTAAAATTACACAAAAACCTAATAGTAGAGTGAGAAAAAAACAGTTTATCTTCAGACATCTAGAGATTTATTGTTCCTGTAAATACTTTCTGTAATTCTAAAGTAATACATTACGTAATATGGTATTTATACAAAATTAGTATAAATATAAATATAAATTTAAATATTTATAATATAAATATATAAGACTCAGAACGAGTCTTCAGAAAAATCGGTAGAGATCTGAGGAATCTGGGGTCACCAGGAGGACCCTGCGAATGGTCATAGAATGTCTCTTACTACTTTTAATCAAGATCTGCGAGAGATTGAAACAGAGGATATCAGAGGGCAATCGAAAAAGATGGAATTTCAAAATGACAAACTTGCCTGTTTTTAAGCCGGAGGTGAAGAGAGCAAACACCAGACTGGTCATTTGCAGAGGCCCGCACACACACACACACACACACACACACACACACACACACACACACACACACACACACACACACACACACACTCAAAAATGGGAGACAGCTGCATTGAGATAGAGAAACATGTCACCAAAAAGGGAAACATGGAACTCACTCTTGAGCTCACTGGACTATTGCAGAGTTGGTGGTAGGGCCCATCGCCTATTATCTACATTAAAAAACAAATTCAGTAAAAACGCCAATGACAGTGAGTGGTAGAGAGTTTACAGATCACGCTTTGAGCTGACACACACACACACACACACACACACACACACACACACACACACACACAAACACACACACACACACAAAAATGGGAGACAGCTGCATTGAGATAGAGAAACATGTCACCAGAGTTGAGCTCACTGGTGCAGAGTTGGTGGTAGGGCCCATCGCCTATTATCTACATTAAAAAACAAATTCAGTACCCCATCGCAAACGCCAATGACAGTGAGTGGTAGAGAGTTTACAGATCAGAGGAGGATTGGAGAGCGCTTTAAGAAGTATTACAGCTGACACACACACACACACACACACACACACACACACACACACACACACACACACACAAACACACACACACACACTCAAAAATGGGAGACAGCTGCATTGAGATAGAGAAACATGTCACCAAAAAGGGAAACATGGAACTCACTCTTGTGCTCACTGGACTATTGCAGAGTTGGTGGTAGGGCCCATCGCCTATTATCTACATTAAAAAACAAATTCAGTACCCCATCGCAAACGCCAATGACAGTGAGTGGTAGAGAGTTTACAGATCAGAGGAGGATTGGAGAGCGCTTTAAGAAGTATTACAGCTGACACACACACACACACACACACACACACACACACACACACACACACACACACACACACACTCTCAAAATGGGAGACAGCTGCATTGACTTGAGCTCACTGGACTATTGCAGAGTTGGTGGTAGGCCCATCGCCTATTATCTACATTAAAAAACAAATTCAGTACCCCCTAGCAAACGCCAATGACAGTGAGTGGTAGAGAGTTTACAGATCAGTGGAGGATTGGAGAGTGCTTTAAGAAGTATTATAGTACCTCCTTGACGATACCTAGTAAATAGGAATATAAAAAACAAAAGAGGGCGACTCAAAGAACTGTTAAAGAAGGGAGGTCTAACTAAGGAGATCTTTGTGAGTGGATTCAAAATGATGGAGCTCGAAGAGGCGGTGAGGAGCACACAAAGCAGGAAACAATCGGGAACGGGTGTAATGTTCCCCGAACTCATGAAAAATATTGACTGATATTTGTCATCATTTACAACGCCTTGTGAACCTCTAAAACAAATTTACCTGCTGAGAGCTAACATTAACCCTAACAAACATACAGGAGAGAATGATCATGAATACACTGAACTGGTAACTGGAAACAATGATTCTCATTTTAAAAGAATAAGCTATCTTAAGACAGAAGAAAATAACATCATACCTAACACTGAGACTCAGTCAGTCGATCATGGAAGCATTCAAAAGAAGGGAGAGCTTATGATATGACAACCAAGAATTGACAAAAAGCAATTAATTTTTATACGTAAATGGTAGAAAATGGCCTAACATATTTTAATTAAATTTAAAAAATTACTTATTTAAATGTTAAAATAAAATTTCTTACTAAATTTTGAATATTTGTTTTATTTTAACACAATCTTTGCCGTTGACAATGTTCCACAGTATTGCCCCGTAAAGAGTACGGTATTAACCCAGCCCTTGAGGCATGTTTTCGTAAAATGGGTTTAACACTGGAAATAAGTTCGGTACTTCAAATATGAAGTCAAGGATTTGTAGATAAATATTTTTTTTACAGAACGAGATGACTTTCATCGTTTTAAACGTTATTAAATTAAAAATAAAAAAAAATAATATTGCTCATGTGCACGTTTTTGCCTCGCTCTTCCCTAATAATTTAGTGATAAAAATCAGTTAGTTTTCATCTATCTACGGACTATTTATTAAATAAGACATTTTAATTATATAAAATATTTGTATTATATATAATATATATATTGTATATATATATATATATATATATATATATATATATATATATATATATATATATATATATATATATATATATATATATATATATATATATATATATATATATATATATATATATATATATATATATTTTATACATTTTAAAGTACTTTTTTATAAATATCTTATTTAATTACTAGTATGTACATATGTTCAATACATATTCATTAAAAAATGTAAAATAAAATTAATTTTTTTAACTTTTACAAAATTAAATAAATTATGACAAAATTATATTCTTGATGGATTTATATAAATTTAACTATTTAAGAAATTAACATAATGTCAAAATAGTAAAAAAGTATTGATAACAATTAACTAATTCCTTATCTAAAAATAATCTAACACATCAATTAACAATAAAATCATTTTTAAATAATTACGGAGCTATGCCCTGAAGCACGTTATACTCTGAAATAAGAAAGGAATTTAAAAATGCGTTTTAAATTTTTTTTTAAAAATAAGACAAAGTGAAAAATATTTTTAGTGCGTTGACTGCAGCGGCAGGAAAAACGTATTTGATGGGGTATATCACAGTAAAAATTATAATTAATGATGAATGTGAAGTGACTTTTTAATGTTACGAGAGACGGAATTGTACTCCCAGAACCGACACGTGGAGTGGTGTTTAGCAGGTTACACAAGAGTCAACCAAAGACTGCCGCACTGCGAAAGTACATTTCTCCTAAGAACCCATTCATCAAAAGAAGTATTCACAAAAAGGAATGGATATATTGATGAATAGATGGAACAGCATGTAATAGAAAAACCAAACAAAATAAAATATTTAGTTAACGTTCTACAACGTCTAGTAGTGGATATGATGCTTCAATTGTTAAGGTAACAAGTACTCAAGATATTTGGAGTGTCTTGAAGCAGTTAGATAAAATACTTAACTATATTGAAATCGTTTAGGGAAATTGGATAATTAAAATTCAATTAGGATCGAATTACATAAGAAAAAAAGTGGAAATGACAGACTCGTCTTAACGTACCATTGAATGGAATGCGTTAACGGATTTGTCACTTACGATTGCGATTTAGTTGTGATTGTATCTTCATTATACGATTGTTGATTTCTAGGAAAAGGAGAATTGATGTCGGACATTAAATTATCCATTTTACAAGAAAGACATATTTTAATATTATATTATTATAATATAATAGCATGCTGTCCACCTAGGTACAATATAAAGGAAGACAAATTTGAGCAATTTTTTAATATGTTGGTGTATCTTATTAAAATGTAAAAATTTGAAGTCTCAAGTGTAGTGTTGTAAGTGTAAGTGTGTATGAGACTCGGATACTGCGAGGGACGTCTGAACCCTCTCAATAGGTACAGCTAGTCTGCACCTCCCAGGTGGGATAGTATTTAATTACTTGTATATACATTTGTTCAATACATATTCATCAAAGAACTGTAATACAGAAATTAGTTTCTTGGTGAACTGGGTTTTATCATTCAAGTATTTGAGCACGAATTGGAAGTCGTAACCTTGTCCATTATGAACAATGACGGTGACTTTTTTTAACATCTTACATACATCCATGACGTAGGACATAAAGCCGTTTACAGGGTCCTCACTGAAGAAATGGGTGCAGGTTTTGCAGTTCTGAAACAGTTCTCCGTTTACGCATTGAAACAGCATTGTTTGGCTACGCATATGTTTACAAGATGCACGCGGGCTAATAAGTAAAAGAAAATAAAGAGAAATTCTTTTGATATAAATGTCCGATAGTCTAATTTCATTTAGCACTGCTGATTGGGGCTTAAATTCTTTGCAAACTTTGCATTTTGTTTTTTTATTTTTTGGCAAAAAAGCACATTAAGGCTATTATCGCCTCCCTAAATGTAAGTGTGAGTGTAAAAATTTGAAGCCATTAGTGTAGTGTTGTTAGTGTAAGTGTGTGTTAGACTCGGGTACCGCGAGGAACGTCTAAATCCTCTCAATAGGTGCAGCTAGTCTGCACCCTCCTGCGGGGATAGTATTGAATTACTTGTATGTACATGTGTCCAATACATATTTATTAAACAATTGTAATATAAAAGTTAAAATTAAATTTTGTTTAAATTTTAACTAAATTAAATTAAATTAAATAATGACAAAATTATATTCTTGATTGATTTATATAAATGTAACTATTTAACAAATTGACATAATGTCAAAATAGTAAAAACATTGTATTGATAACAATTCTTTAACAATAAAACGATTTGAAAGTAATTACGGATCGTTGCCCTGAAGCAAGTATGACTCTGAAATAAAAAAGGAAATTAAAAATGTTAAAAAAAAATATTTTTCGAAATTAAGACGAATTAAAAAAAAGATTAGTGCGTTGACTGCAGCGGCGGGAGCAACTCATTGGATGGGGTATATCATAGTAAAATAAGTTTAATTATTATGTAGGAGAAGTGAGTTTTAAATGTTACGGGACAGGGAGTTACGCCCAGAATCGGCACGTGGAGTGGTGGGTAGCATTCTACACAAGAGTCGTCAACCAATGACTGCCGCACTGAGAAAAAAGAATTTCTCCTAAGAACCCATTCATCAAAAGAAGTATTTATAATAAGGAATAGAAATATTGATGAAAAGAAGGTCAAAGCATGTAATGGTAAAACCCAACAAACGGAAACAGTTATTTTACGTTCTACAACGTCAAGTAGTGGATCTGATGCTTCAACTTTTAAGGTGATAACAAATAAAAATATTTAGAATGTCTTGAGGCAATTAGATAAATTAATTAATTATATTTAAATCGTCTAGTGAGATTTGATTATAAAAACTCAATTAAGGTGGGACATACCAATGGATACCAGAGGAAATATCAGACTCATATCCACGTGTAATTACATGACATGCAACGGCTTGTCACTTCGAGTGCGTGTGTTGTAATTGTATGTTCATTGATTTGGTACACTCACTTCACTTTACTAGTAAGACATATTTTTAAATTACTGGGTACACCATATATTTAGAATTCACACGAATGGTAAAACACATGGAGGATCTGCTATAATAATAAGAAGCACTATTAAACATTTTGTAAGTAAACCAATAAGAAAGGACTACTTTAAGGGATCTGTAGTAACAGTTGAACGAATAAGGGTTGATTTGATTATTGCAGCAGTATGCTGTTCACCTAGGTACAATATACAGGAAGGCAAATTTGAGAAAGTTTTTAATATGTTGGAGCCTAGTTTAATAAAATGGGATGAGACTTCAATTGTAAGAACTTTTCGTGGGGTTCTCCATTAATTACCAGTAGGGGTAGAGTATTATTTAATGCAATCGGCAATGGTGAGTGTGATATCCATTCAACATGTAATGGAGTGGTAATACTATAAAGGCAGAAAAATTTGAGGTATTGTTTAATATGTTTATGCTATATTTTAGTACTAAATAACTGTAATATATTTTGTGGAGTCTTAGAATATTGTTTTTTTGTAAATTGTAATAATATTGTACAGTTTAAAGTTATTGCTATAAGTGAAGAATATTTGACATTATAATTAAACAGTTTTCATACAAACCTAGTGATGGAGATCGTTTTATTTGTTAATGATGAAATAATCTTCTTGTCTTATGAAATTAAAGAAGGATCTTATACGCAAGTATATACACAGGCAGATAAACGTATAATATACTTTCCTGAACAAGAAAAGAAATTATTCAATAAAATGTCATGTACAGTAATTATTACACATCTAACACATAAATAATTGTACAATTATACAAAAAATATCGAAACTATTACGAAATATCCAAATACATATTGTTGCATTTGCTGATGTTTATGAACTCTTTATTAAAGAATTATGAGCTAAAAATTACATAACTTCTTTAATAAATCGTTGAAAAATATCAGTTTATCTTCAAACTTTTAAATATTATTTGTCCCTGTAAACATTTTTTGTAATTAAAAAAAATGATAAAAATGAAATACACACACACACACACACACACACACACACACACACACACACACACACACACACACACACACACACACATGAATATTGTTGTTGTTTATATTCGATACCGACAATATACTTTCTAAAATGCTCATTCATTTAATTAAAAAATTGGAAATTATATATATTAAGATTTTTAGACGATTGAATATTGTAGTATTTCATGTTAAAATTGTAAATTGTTTACTTCATTAAATTTTATTTTATTATTTAACAGACTAATATGATGATTATTCCCACATTAAAGAAATACTATGATCTCTTATCGCCAAATTTTAATGGCGAGCACACAATGTTTAGTAGATTTGTATCATAGTGTATTAAGGTAGCTACATAGTAAGTTCTATCTCCGGAAGATTTTTAAAACAAATATTTCTTTTCACCGATAATTGCTAAAACGAAAATTTGGGCTTTAGATATTGTGCAAAAATTGAAACACTTAAGCACGGAAAGAGATTAAAATGTATTGACAACTAGTAACTTAGTTAAAGTTTCTTTTACACTCTACATTTATTATTGAAAGCATTAATACATGAAAATAATCAATAACTTTTTAAATTAAAAAAATCAAACATTATTAAAGTTACAGTTTATTTTTATTTAATAATTTTTTTAATCAAATACCTAGAGAACAAATTGCATAAAAGGTTTTAAGCATATATGTTCCAAACTTTTGGGTTAACGTTTACAAGAAATTTCTTAGAAACGTCTGATATGTTTACAAAACCATTAATCCAGAGATACACAAATCTTGACTGTGAGACGTTTGTTACGTCAGGGTGTTGAATCTCCATCACATATACTACTTGAGTGCGAGATCCTGGAGGCGAAACTAAAATTGTTAATTGTACTTAATATTAATGTTAATAATAAGTCATTTCCTTTACAGACTTACAAGACAAAGATATTTAAAAATAATAATTATAATTTTAATAGCAAATAAGCATTAATACACATTTATCGATAAATATTTCTTTTAAAAAATTAATTTAATTTGTTAAAAATCAACAAAACCTCTGGCCATTCTGACAATGAAAAAATGAAAGATGTTTCAGATAAACCTTTACTTAAACTAGTATTTGTCAAGAGTTACTTACAACAAGCCTCACAAAAATAAACAATACATTGTTGTTTTTGGTTCTACTACATAATTAACAAAATAAAATTACCTAATTATACAAAATAAGAATAAATCAGGAGGCTGTAGGTGAGCGCATTATTGTTGTAAGTTTAATTACAATTAGAAATTTTATATATATAAATAAACAATATAAATATAAAATTACATACATCATAACAAATTGCATGATAAAAAGTGTTTACTGATTTGTGTATCAGACTAAATTGGTGTAATATATACAGAAGGAACTTATACATATGGAACTTGACAATAGGTTAAAATTACATTTCACATCTAATAAATTAGTAATTAAAATCAGCGTATCCTTATCCATCCTTATTGATAGACATATTCTAATACATATAAATATAAATTTTATATACATATTCAAAAGTCATTTCACTCAATCTTTGCCGTTTGTTACTCAATCTTTAAATATTTGTTTTATTTTCACTCAATCTTTGCCGTTATCAATGTTGAACGGTATTGCCCCATAAGGTCCACGGTATTAACCCAGCCCTTAGGGCAACACCGTACAATGTAAAGTTTTCGTAAAATGGGTTTACCACTAGAAACAAGTTTGATATTTCAAACATAATCCAAGAATTTGTAGAAAATTATTTTTTTTTACAAAAGGAGAAGACTTTCATCGTTTAACACAAACATTTATTATCTCTCATAACACAAACAACACACAAACACACACACACACACACACACACACACACACACACACACACACACACACACACACACACACACACACACACACACACACACACACACACACACACACACACACACACACACACACACACACACTCATACATGTCTCCTTGGTTTACTGAGGAATTAACTCAACGCCAGTGACTTAGACATATCGCGCACCCGCTCGCATACACAATGTAAATTGAGTAAATCATAATAATGTTTCGCGCTCTGCAACTCAACAACTCAAGATATTTGAAATGTCCATGATATATTTTGGCCTTTTTTCCGACTTGACAACTCCACCGCCGCCACCTTAACCATTTATATTCTTCAAAAGCCGGTTTTCCTGTTTTCGCGTCTCTCGGCTTGGTTTCATACCGCTTGTGCTGTGCTAGATTTATTGTTAAATATAACAACCGATTTTAATAAATCTACCCATTCGTAACTGCCGCGAGGCGTAAAGTCGCGCCACATTTTCGTTTTCAAAGTACAGCTAAGTCTTTCGACTATATACGATTTCTTCTCCGTATACGTATTGTAATGGTTAGGCTGTTTTTTTTATCAGTTGACCCACGTGGTCGTTGAACCACTTTTTACCCTGATCGGTCTGAAAATGAGCATGGAGTGTTTTTCGAGATTCGGTTCCAGAGCTTCCGCCACTTCGGCGCCAGATATCGATTTTAGAGGAAGGACAAAATTTAATTTTTACAGACAGTTTATCATTGTCAACATATAATTGTAACCATTATTCACTTTAACATACGGTATTATTTCCACTAAATCGTCTAGGTAGAGGTCGTTTAACCCTTTCAATGTTACGAGTCATGTATAATAGTTCCATCTAGCCAGATTATGGAGCTCTTTAGCAATTGCTCGCATCACGTTAATTCTGCAAATGAAGAAAATAACAATTGCGAATCCTAGATATTATTACGTAAGTAAGTAAGTAAGTGGAGAATTAAAATAAAATTAGTCGCTCGATAATAAGACTCTTACGTCTTGAGCTATATGATGAGGGTTCGACCACTTTCCATAGCTACCCATGAGGTACGGTCGGAACATCGTTTGTTTTTTGTTTTCCGAGAGCATCCCCAAACGACTGGAAGTACATTTCCGGTCGAACAGGCATACACCTCTCGGGGGTAGTTATACTACACCAGAAGAGAAATTTACAGTGTATCCAAAAACAACAAAACATTCAACCTTGTGGACTGTTAGAGATATAGATAGATAGAGAGAAAGAGATAGAGGTAGAGAGATAAAAGAGGTTATATAGATGAAGTTAGAGACAGAGAAAGGTGATGCAATGAAATGAATTATAATAATCAAAAATACAACAGACACACACGCACTGATGCAAATCGAAAGGAGTAGACGCTGTGGACGCACGAAGATGTTCCCAACTTCACACTTCTACTTATTACCCTAAAGTCACACACAACTTCATCACACCATGACATAAAAACTTTATGTCACACTAATACTTCACACCCTATCTATAAATCATACACCAGAGTCCGGCGTCACACTCTTACGTTATACACTGATGTCACAATTGTACGTCAAGGCCTGACGTCACACATGATGAACTAGAATTAAGAAATTATGTTAACATACTTTATATAAAGAGACTTAAACTTAACATCGTAATTTTACATGCGCAATGTTCATTTTAATTAATAAATTTTAAATAATAATATGTTATAATTAAATTATGTTTAGAGCCTATTAAAAGCTAGCAAGGACGTCAAAAGCAAGTTTTAGACAAAGAATTGTCTAACTTTCATTATTAAATAATCTTTTATATCAATGTTAGAATATTCTGTTAATACAAATTCTAAAATTTTTATGAAATTACGCATGGAGTGTTTTTCGAGAATCAGTTCCAGAGCAGCCGCCACTTCGGCGCTATATTTCTATTTTAGAGGAAGGACAAAAGTTAATTTTTATTGACAGTTTATCATGGTCAGTACATATTTGTAACCGTTATTCACTTTGGCATTCGGTATCATTTAGGCTAAATCGGCTTGGTAGAGATAGTTTAACCCTTTCAAAGTTACGCGTCATTTATTGTAGTTGCTTCTTGTAGGTTTGTGGAGCTCTTTAGCAATTGCTCGCCTCACGTTAATTCTGCAAATGAGGAAAATAACAATTGCGAATCCTAGATATTATTACGTAAGTAAGTAAGTAAGTGGAGAATTAAAATAAAATTAGTCGCTCGATAATAAGACTCTTACGTCTTGAGCTATATGATGCGGGTTCGACCACTTTCCATAACTACCCATGAGGTACGGTCGGAACATCGTTTGTTTTTTGTTTGCCGAGAGCATCCCCAAACGACTGGAAGTACATTTCCGGTCGAACAGGCATACACCTCTCGGGGGTAGTAATACTACACTAGAAGAGGAATTTACAGTGTATCCAAAAACAACAAAACATTCAATCTTGTGAACCATTAGGTCACGACAGAGCACATTCATCCTTGTGGACTTTTACATCACGACAGAAGATACAAACACACACTCACACACACACACACACACACACACACACACACACACACACACACACATACACACACACACACACACACACACACAAACACACACACACACTACGAATACATGTAAAACTCTAAAGGTCTTTTTCAGAATGTCTGAGCACATCTTTCTCTGAAGTAATCTTATGCTTCTTCTTCAAATGAGCGGTTGACTCGTAGCTTACTGCAAAAACGCCCAGAATATTTCCGGGTTATCATTAAGTGACCTCATTCCGGTTAAGGTAAGATGTTATCGCCTCTTTCCATCATTGCACGTTTTCATTATTATTAATTACCCTTTATTTAATTAATTACATATTATTGTATAAGTAATGTTTTTTTAAAAAATTAATTTCCTACAGATTCCGAAAACTACTAACAAAGAAAGTGATGCAATGAATGAAGATGAAGAAGAAATAGACGAAGAAGAAGAAGAAAAAGAAGGAGAAGATGATGATGATGAAGAAGAAGAAGAAGAAGAAGAAGAAAATGATGATGATGATGATGATGATTATTGACGACGTTGCTTGATCACTGAAGATTTTGACGCACACTATTTTGAACGAATGTCTTGCAGAAATACGGAAGATTTTAAACGAATTTGTTATCGCTTCCGACACTGCATACTATCGTGAGGACAATACATTCAGCGCACACATCTGGCAAATGCTATCCAACAATTTATGAGGAATTTCGGACCAAGTAAAATCTCGATTACTAACGTTTCTGAGAGACATCGTGACGAGTTACGATAAAAATACGGCCTGGCAGTAAAATCCAAAAATAATTGTACTGACTTGTAACTTATGTTTGTAAAACAATCTTATTTTCTCGGATAAATGCAATATGTGTATCACAATTTATTGTTGTTGTTGGTCTTGATCTTTTTCTTTCCTCAACCTTATCTTAAAAATGCTGGGGTCCGTAGGGTGAATGGGTAACGCGCCTGTCTAGCAACACTAGGTTTCAGTTTCGATCCCTGTTGCTATGCCATCGCTTTTTGCTTAGAGAAAACCGATTCACCTCAGACGTCTTTATTAATTTAACTAGTAAACGTATTAGAAGGTTCAAAATATAATTTTGGCTTATGAGGTGTTAATAAAAAGAGGGAAAGTGAGAGAGAGAGAGAGAAATAGAGATATAAAGATAGAGAGAGAGAGACATAGAAATAGAGAGATAGAGATATAGAGAGATGAGAAAAGAGAGAGATAGTGATAGGGAGATGATAGAGATAAAGATAGAGCGATGATAGAGATAGAGATAGACAGATAATAGAAAAAGAGTAATCATTGAGATAACGAGATACAGAGATAGAGAAATAGAGAGATAGAGATAGGTAGATATAGAGTGATAGATAGAGATATTGATAGAGAGAGAGAGAGAGAGAGAGAGAGAGAGAAGTAAAGATAGAGATAATAGAGATAGAGATAGAGAAACAGATAGAGAGGTAGAGATAGACATATAAAGACATAAAGAGATAAACATAAAGATAGAGACAGAGAAAAGTGATGCAATGAAATGAATTAATATAATCAAAAAATGCAACACACACACGCACGCATGCAAATCGACGGAAGCAGACGTTGAGGACGCACCAAGATGTTCCCGACTTCACACTTCTATATATTACCCTAAAGTCACACACCTATATCACACCATGGCATAAAAACTTAACGTCACACTAATACTTCACACCCTGTCTCTAAAACAGACGCCAGAGTCCAACGTCACATTCCTCTGTTATAACCTGATGTCACAATAATACGTGAAGACCTGACATCATACTCATACTTCACATCCTGACATGATACATGATGAACTTGTGTTACGAAATTATGTTAATATACTTTAAATAAAGAGACATAAAGTTAACATCTTAATTTTACATGCGAAATGTTCATTGTAATTAATAAATGTTA
The DNA here is from genome assembly GCA_022606455.1 of Callitettix versicolor. NCBI lineage: Eukaryota > Metazoa > Arthropoda > Insecta > Hemiptera > Cercopidae > Callitettix > Callitettix versicolor. The sequence continues at coordinate 42,863 of JAJIZJ010000209.1, forward strand.
AATAATATTTTTTTATTATTAAATTATGTTTAAAGCCAATTAAAAGCTAGCACGACGTCAAAAGCAATTTTTAGACAAAGATGTGTCCAACGTTCATTATTGAATAATCTTTTATATTCAATGTTATAATATACTGATAATAAAAAATTTTAAAATTTTTATGAAATTATAAAAACTTATTTTGTATTTTTGCACTTGAGGAACGTTTGTGAAAATCCACGAAATTGATTGATTATTCATTAAAATATTGGTATGAGTGAGTGTACGAGGTCATGTTACAAAGTGTTTATATATTAAACTATGTTATATGCTACGTAACGTATATTTTAGTTGTATATATCATAAATTGCCAATAAAGCCTTAATAACGATATAGTTGAATTACATCCTGCTAATATTTCAAGTAATTACTGGAAATATTAAAAAACTATAACAATATTAATTCGAAACACAATTTACGAAAATATTATTAATTTGCATAGAGTATAAATAAACATAAAACAATTAATTGTTTCTAGAACAATATAAACATCATGGCGTCCCAAAAAAATTAGTCTTTTTTATTGTAAACTCTAATAATACTATACAGTTTATAGTTGTATTCATAAGAGTATATGATTTTAAAATTAAATAGGTCTCATACAAAGTTAGTGAAAAAAATCGTTTAACTTGTTATTGATGTAACTCACTTGTTGTCTTATTACCTTCATGAAGCAACATACACACAGGTACGTTCGCACCTGTATGTACACATACACCTGAATGAGGAAAGAAATTGCTTTAATAAAATATCATGTAGAGTAAATCCTACAGGAGAATAAATTAAATATTTGAACAAAACTTAAATTTTACAAAAATAATCGAAGGTATTACGTAATGTCCAAGTTCATATTGTTGCATTTGCTGATATTTATTAGCGATTTATAATACAATCAAGAGTTAAAAATTACATAATTTGTTTAATAAACCGCTGAAAAATATTAGTTTATCTTCAATCTTATACGAATTAATTCTTCCTGTAAACAATTTAAGTAAATAAACGAAAATAAAAATTAAAGATACACACACACCCACACACAAACACCCACACACACACACACAGACACAATCATATTGAGAAAAAATGTACACTAAAGGAAATATTTAATGTTGTTTTATATTATGATATGTTCTATACAGAATATTAAACAAGGCTTTTTATAATATAAGAATATTATAAAAAAATATTACAAACAATATTTATTTTATCGCTATACATTTTTTTGACATTTTAAAAAATCTTTTTATTTTACTATAAACATTAATACTAATATTACATTCTACATGGTTTATAATTAAAAAGAACTTATTAAGAAGTTGTTAAAGAAATGTGTATTATAAATATTTTTGATTGTATGTGCTACGGTTATGTACTGACGTATGAAACTGGAATAGTTAAAATTTAATTTATAATTTTTGTAAGACAGTTATAAATATTAACTAATTACTTAGACCCATTCGTTCTTATAAAATTTATTAATATATTTATAAGTCATTTATTAAAACATGTGGAAAAATTTTGAATATAATAGAAATTGTATTCATTTACGTGAATTAAAAAAAGGAATTACCACTTTGAAATCCAGGTTGAAGTATTTTTACACCTTAATTATGTATTATTTTCAAATTTTATTTCAGGTTTTTTGCTGTCGTACAAATATTTGTTTGTTGCACCTTTAATGGTCAATTACATTCTTACTGATTTTTCTTGATTCACAAAAAAATGTACATAAATGAACATTTAAATGATTTAAAATCAGTAATAACAATCAGTTTATTCGTCATCTATTTATTGACACGTCTTTCTATTTAACAGTAAATAGAATCTTTAAATTCGTATTTTTAAGTAACAAAGTAATTACATTATTTAAATATTTTATACACTGAAGTACTATTAAGTGTAGACACATGAGACACATGCTTCTACAATCTTACCAATTGTTAAAGAAGATATTTCATAAATCTATATGTTACAAACGTTTTGATGCGTTTCCTGCATTTTTCTTCCTGTCTTATTAGGTATCAGTGACGTTAATTTACACAAAAACCTTATAAGAGAGTGAGAAAAAAACCGTTTAATACATCTAGAGAATTATTTGTTTCTGTAAATACTCTAAGTAATTCTAAAGTAAACATTATGTAATGTAGTATTTAAATATAATTAATATAAATATAAATATAAATAAATATAATATAAATATAAATAAATAAGCCTCAGAATGAGTTATCTGAAAAATCGGTGGAAATCATAGGGGACACTGTGGTCACCTAAACGACCATGCAAATAGTCATAGAATGTCTCTTATTACTTTTACTCAAGATCTGCGGGAGATTAAAACCGAGGTCAACAGAGGGCAATCGAAAAAGACCATCCATGTCATTTCCATAGGTCCGCGCCATTTCCATAGATAGGGGATTCAATATGATGGAGCTTGAAGAGGTTTTGAGGAGCAAACAAAGCAGGAAACAACCGGGACCAAATGGAATGTCCCCGAATTTATCAAAATACGTGACAGATCCTCCTCATCATTTACAACGCCATGTGAACCCCTGAGGCAAATTTACCTGCGGATTGGATGAAGGGAAAATTTTCCCTATCCTCAAGCGTGGAAAACCAAAAAACCAAGTTTATCATATCGACCAATAGCACTAACATTAACCCTAGCAAAAATACAGTAAAGAATGATCATTACATTGAACTGGTAACTTGAAAGAATGCTTCTTATTGCAAAAGAATAAGAAGAAATCTTAAATCTTAAATTAAAAGTTTAACACAGAAGAAATCGACGTAATACCAAACACCGAGACTCACTCAGTCGATCATGGAAGCATTCAATAGAAGGTTTTTGCCGATTTCAAAAGAGCGTATGACATTGTTTGGAGGAAAAATATACTCCTAAAATTGGTAAAACTAGAAGCAGAAATTAAACATGATTAAATGGCTCAAACGGTTCCTGGACCAGAGTTGGACTTGTGTGAGTTATTCCGTCATTGACTCACGATGGAGACAAACAAGGAGAGGATTACCCCAGGGAGCGAAGTTTCGCACAATCTTCTTCAATGTTTGCATTAAAGACCTGCCAAATGAGACTAAATTTTGAGAGGAGTCGAGGTCGAATTGTTCTCGGATGACTTGGTTATTTTTACTGGGGCAAGCAATAATAACAAGAAATAGTTCAAAAGTTTTATATTATACAAAATATATATATATATATATATATATATATATATATATATATATATACATACATATTTAAATACACTTTTTTATAAATATCTAATTTAATTACTAGTAAGAACATATGTTCAATACATATTCATTAAACAAATGGAAAATGGAAAATAAAATTATTTTGTTTTTAATTAAAAAAAAATTAAATTAAATAATGACAAAGTTAAATTCTATTTATATAAATTTAACTATTTTAGGAATTTACATAATGTCAAAATAGTAAAAAACGTATTGATAACAATTAACTAATTCCTTATCAAACACACTCATTAACAAGAAAATCATTTTAAAATAATTACTGAGCTATGCCTTGAAGCATGTTATACTCTGAAATAAGAAAAGGAATTTAAAAATGTGTTTTAATTTTTTTTTCAAAATTAGGACAAAGTAAAAAATATTTTTAGTCCGTTGACTGCAGCGGCAGGTACAACGTACTTGATTGTGTATGTCACAGTAAAAACTATTTATTAATAATGAATGAGAAGTGAGTTTTTAATATTACGGGAAAGAGAGTTGTACTCCTCGAAATGGCACGTGGAGTGGTGTGTAGCAAGTTACACAAGGGTCAAACAAAGACTGCAGTACTGAGAAAAATACATTTCTCCTAAGACCCCATTTATCAAAAAAAGTACTCATAAAAAAGAATGGATATATTGATGAAAAGACGGTAACTGCATGTAGTTGGAAAACCCAACAAAAGGAAATATTTAGTTAATGTTCTACAACGTCTAGTAGTGGATCTGGTGCTTCAACTGTTAAGGTGACAACTACTTAAGTTACTTGGAATATCTTGAAGCAATTAGATAAAATAATTAATTATATTGAAATCGTCAAAGGAAATTTGATAATTAAAACTCAATTAAAGATCGAATTAATATAAGAAAAAAAAGAGGAAATGACAGACTCGTCTTAACGTACCGTTGAAAGGAAAGCAAACGGCTTGTCACTTCGTGCGCGTTAGTTGTGATTGTATCTTCATTATACGATTATTGATTTCGAATTGATGTCGGACATTCACTTTACAAGAAAGTCATATTATAAAATTACTTGGTATACCATATATTTAGCAGTTCACCTGATTGGCCTGAGAAAAAGCTGTAATAATAAAAAACACTATTAAACACTTTTTAAATAATCCAATGATAAAGGACTGCCTTCAGGGATCTGTGGTAACAGTCGAATGAATAAGGGATGATTTGTTCATTGCAACAGCATGCTGTCCACCTAGGTACAATATAAAGTAAGACAAATTTGAGGACGTTTTTAATATGTTGGTGTATCTTATTAAAATATAAAAATTTGAAGTCTCAAGTGTAGTGTTGTTAGTGTGTGTGTGTTAGACTCGGGTACCTCGAGGAACGTCTAAATCCTCTCAATAGGTGCAACTAGTCTGCACCCCCTGCGGGGATAATATTGAATTACTTGTACGTACATATGTTCAATACATATTCATTAAACAAATGTAACGTAGAAGTAGAAATTAAATTTTGTTTAAATTTTAAGAAAATTAAATTAAATAATGACAAAATTATATTCTTAATTGATTTATATAAATGTAACTATTTAACAAATTGAAATGATGTTTCAATTAGTAAAAACGTATTATTTATAACATTTAAATAATTGGTTATCTAAAAATAATCTAACACACTCTTTAACAATAAAACGATTTGAAAGTAATTACGGAACGTTGCATTGAAGCAGGTATTACTCTGAAATAAGAAAAGGAATTTAAAAATCTGTTTTTCAATATTTTTTCGAAATTAAGACGAATTAAAAAAAAAGATTAGTGCGTTGACTTCAGCGACAGAAGCAATTCATTGGATTGGGTATGACATGGTAAACAATATTTAATTATGATGTTTATCAACTCTTTTTTAGAGATATATGACCTAAAAATTACATAGCATGATTAATAAATATTTAATATTACGGGAGAGGGAGTTAGACACCCAGAACCGGCACGTTGAGTGGTGGCTAGCATTCTACACAAGGGTCGTCAAGCAATGACTGCCGCACTGAGAAAGAGGAAGTTGTCCTATGAACCTATCCATCAAAAGAAGTATTCATAAAAAGGAATGGGAATATTGATAAAAAGAAAGTAAGGACAAGTAATGGAAAAACCCAACAAAAGGAAATAAATATTTTACGTTCTAGTAGTGTAGTAGTGGATCTGACACTTCAACTGTTAAATTGACAACAACTCAAGATACTTGGAATGTCTGCAAGCATATAGGTAAAATAATTAATTATATTGAAATCGTATAGAGAAATTTGATTATAAAAATTCAATTAAAGTAGGAAATACCAATAGATAAAAGAGGTAATGACAGACTCATATCCACGTATCATTACATGGAATGAAAACGGCTTGTCACTTCGAGTGCGTGAGTTGTAATTGTATGTTCATTATAAGATTATTGATTTAGTATTGATATCGGACACTCAAATTACAAGTAAGTCATATATAAAAATTACTGGGTACACCATATATTTAGAATTCACACGATTGGCAAAGCACAGGGAGGATCTGCTGTAATAATAAGAAGCACTATTACACATTTTGTAAGTAAACCAATTACAAAGGACTAACCCAGGGATCTGTGGTAACCGTTGAACGAATAAGGGATGATTTGATTAGTGCAGCAGTATGCTGTCCACCTAGGTGCAATATAAAGGAAGGCAAATTTGAGGAAGTTTTTAATATGTTGGAGCCTAGTTTAAATGAAATGTGATGAGACTTCAAATGTAAGAATGTTTATACCATATTTTAGTACTAAATAACTGTAGAATATTTAGTGGAGTCTTAGAATAAGGTTTCTTTTTTGTAAATTGTAATAATATTGTACAGTTTGTAGTTATTGCAATGAGTGAAGAATATATAACTTTATAATTAAAACGCTCTCATACAAAACTAGTAATGATGATCGCTTTATTAGTTAATGATGAAATACAATTCCTGTCTTATTAACTTAAAGAAGGATCTTACACGCAGGTACATACACAGGTATATACACGTATAATATACTTTTCTGAATTAGAAAATACATTGTTTTAATAAACTATCATGAACAGTAATTATTACGGTATAACACATAAATATATCTACAATTTTACAAAAAATATCAAAGAAATTTCACAATATCCAAATATATATTGTTCCATTTTCTGATGTTTGTCAACTCTTTATTAAGGAGATATGAGCTAACAATTACATAACTTCTTTAATAAATCGTTCAAAAATATTAGTTTATCTTCAATCGTCTACGTATTATTTGCCCCTATAAAAAATTTTAGTAATTAAAAAAATGATAAAAATGAAATACACATATAAACACTCACACACACACACACACACACACACACACACACACACACACACACACACACACACACACACACACACACACACACACACACACACACACATACATACATACATAAACACAAACACAAACACACACACACACATACATACATACATAAACACAAACACAAACACACAAACAAACACACACAAGCACACATAGACACACACACACACACACACACACACACACACACACACACACACATAAATATTGATGTTTATATTCGATACCGACAATATATTTTCTAAAATGCTCATTCATTTAAAATAAATTCATTAAAATTACATTTCACGTCTAATTAATTAGTAATAAAAGTCAGCGTATCATCATCCATCCTCGGATTACTTGTTTCTGTAAACACTTTAGTTACATTAATAATGACTTAGGAATTATATATATATAATTAATTATATATATATATATAAATTAATAGACGTATACAAATAAATATTAATTTTTATATACATATTCATATATTAAAAATAATAATGATATTATAAATCTAATGTTAAACAAATGTATATACATATGTTTAATATCGAGTAAAAAGAATGTAATTTGAAAATTAGAACAATCTTTTTTTAACTTTTTAATTCGAATAGTCGCACTTTTACAATTGATTATAATTTTAAGGCGAAAATAAATTACAAAATGTCAAAAGAAATAATGATTTCAGGAAAATTATAATAATCGTGAATTGTTAAAATATATTTTGGGAAGTGTAACAATAAAGTTATATTTTTTAATAAGTTAAGACTATATGACTTTAAAATTAAAGAGCTCTTATGCGAAATTAGTGATAAATATCGTTTTATTTGTTAATGATGGAATACACTTGCTGTCTTAATAACTTAAAGATGGAATGCACAAACAAGTATGAACATAGTTATACACATGTACCTGAATAATGATAGAAATTGATTTAATTAATTATCATAAACAGTAATTGTAACGGGATAGAACAATATTAATTCAGAAAATTTTCAAAAAATATCAAAGCTATTTCGCCATATCAAAACATAAATTGTTGCATTTGCTGATGGTTATCAATTGTTTATTAAACAACCATGACCAAAAATTAAATAATTTGTTTATTAAATCGTTGAAAAATATTAGTTAATCAACTGATTACTTGTTCCTGTAAACAATATAAGTAAAAAAAAGATTAAAAATGAAAGATACACACAAACACACACAATTAGGAAAAGCGAAAATATTGCTAAACTCTTAGATTGGTGGATATATATATATATATATATATATATATATATATATATATATATATATAGATAGATAGATAGATAGATTTGCCATTCCTTAAACATTGCCTCTTTATACGTGTCATTCATTAGGATATGCCTCCAGAGCGAGAATTTGCCTCCGCTTCGAGTTTTGACCTCCACGGAGGCAAGAAATCAGGTTCACAGAACGCTGGAATTATTGGGTTTAGAAAACTGTGTGTTGTCTTAAAAGCGGCGATGTTGGAATGCATTAGATTCATTGCAAACTTTAAAAAAATATGAAATATTAAGTACTGTGTTGAAAAGTTTCTAATGTATTGTAAGTTCGAGCAGAGTGATATTATTAATACGATACTTTATTGTATATGAATGCGTCTTAAATTTCAATTTTTCGAGTGAAAAATGCGAAGTAAACTGCTTTTTCCTAGGTTGAGGTTATGTCAGTGTTGATATCCATAATGTATTTTGTTCATTTGTGTCTGGATTTTTCTATTAGAAAACGTATTTTAAGGAAGAGTTGAGATGTAAAAACAAATACAAGTTTTGAAATATATTTTTACGAACAAAAATTCTGTTGGATTGGAGAAAACAAGACTGGAAGAAGTATATTAGATTCATTGCAGATTTTAAAAAAATATGAAATATTAAGTACTGTGATGAAACGTTTCTAATATGTTGAAATGCGAGCTGAGTGACATATTAATACGATACTTTACTGTATATGAATGCGTCTTCAAATTCAATTTTTCGTGTGAAAAATGCAAAGTGAACTGCTTTTTCCTAGGTTGAGGTTATGCCAATGTTGATAACCATAATGTATTTTGTTCATTTGTGTCTGGATTTTTCTATTACAAAAAGTAGTTCAATGAAGAATTGAGATGTAGAAACAAATACAAGTTTTGAAATATATTGACAAAATATTGTTACGGACCAAAATTCTGTTGGATTGAAGAAAACAGGACTGAAAGGTTAGTAAACCCATGAGTGTGATACTATAATTTTGATTTCACATTATTTATAACTTAGAATATTAACAATTATTGTACATGACAAATAGTTGGAGGACTAACTATCACTTTTATAATAATTACTATATTAATAATAGTAAACTGAAACTAATGTATTAGTAATAAATTTTTACATATCACTAAGATATCAATTTATTTTTAATATTAAAGTAGGCTACTTGGTTGTAACATTGGTAGATCTAGTAATATTTTGCAAATATCTAAATAATATGTCTATGTCTACTTACAGACCAAAGAAAACTTACAACTAAGCATTATAGTCCAAATATATTTTTTTTTCTTATACCTACTACTGTAATGGGGTGAGGTTAGTCTAAAGTAGGTTTTTATGTGAAAATGAGAATATATTTACAGAAAAGTATAAAATATTCCTAAAGCTAACAGTTACAACTTATAAACTATATTAAGCTCTGTAAGGATATAACATACTTTCTTCTCTTATTTATATGATGGAGAAAAGATAAGTTATTTGTGTATTTAATATGCCTCAGGTATAATATAATTGCAATAATTTTATAAAAATTAAGTAGGCCTAATATTAACCCACACAACATTTATTAAGTAACGATTTTATATAATTTTTAACAGAAAAATTTTGCGACATTATTATTACATTTTTACATTACATTGAGCATGGAGGATTTACTTTGCAAATTAGTCAGTAATTAATTCAATGCAAGTTTTTGAAGTAACAAGATGATAGGCTCTAACTATTTGTGAAGTTACAGTTGTTTTTAAGTCTAAAATATAGCAATATTTGTAAAATTCACAAGAATAATTTAATGTTGCTACCAGCATGTTATTGTTCAATATAAGCTAAAGGCAGTCAATTTTTAAAACAAAATATAGTTTTTATATAAAATGATGATTACTTATTATATTAGGCCTAACTATTTTTAATTTCAAATCTATATTTCACACAAACCCATATTAGACTAGTTAGGTTCATTTTTTTGTCTTTCATTCATTTGCGCAAAATGACATTTTGGATTTTTACATATAGGCCTATACATTTAATTAAATTAAGTGTTTTGGCAAAAGAGCATTCAAAAGTCAGCTGAGGGATAAGTATTAAATACAAATTTATAAAAAGTTAATATGGTTTAAAATAGCTAATCAATAAACTAATCCCAGGCTTACGAAATTGAGGCTATGTCCTTCTTTCATAAAGAACTAAATAAACTTTAATGACTTCTACAAATTCAGTATAAAATCAAAGTTTGTAACAACACTATATTTTGATTTAGTTTTGCTTTGACATTTTCTAGGCTAATAATAAATCTATTATATAGGTATAAATCTATTATACGTATTGTAATACGTATAAGTAAAATGTGTACATTAATATAAAAATTTAACAGTTTGGATTGTAATTACCTCTCGGGTATATCTGACTTTTCGGAACTTTTGCAAAAATTATGATTTTACTATTTTTTTTCCTTTTATTATATGCTTTGTCATTTCGTTGAGAGATATTAACCCATGGAAGATTAACTTTATTATGATAAATTATGACTTTTAGTAATTTGTTACAAATCTATATTCTGACGTCCATTTTTACTGTATGCTATGATACTACTAACAACAAAGATTAGTACATTTAAGGAATATAAGTTATATATGTAATAAATGAGTTAACACCCAACAGATAAGTTGAGTTAGGTTACCAAATTCTTTTTTTAAGAAAAAAATTATATTCTTTTGATTAGTAATAACATGCGTTTCATTAAACACCCAACAGTGAGTCAAGTTAGGTTAAACATGCAACAGCTAAGTCGAGTTAGGTTATCAAGTTCTTTTTAAAAAAAAATATGTATTCGTTTAATTATGAAAATACAGTTTAAATTTAACAGTTTGGATTGTAATTGGCTCTCGGGTATGTCTGACTTTTCGGAACTTTTGCAAAAATTGTGATTTTACTATTTTTTTTCCTTTTATTATATGCTTTGTCATTTCGTTGAGAGATATTAACCCATGGAAGATTAACTTTATTATGATAAATTATGACTTTTAGTAATTTGTTACAAATCTATATTCCGACGTCCATTTTTACTATATGCTGTGATACTACTAACAACAAAGATTAGCATGTTTAAGGAATATAAGTTATATATGTAATAAATGAGTTAACACCCAACAGATAAGTTGAGTTAGGTTACCAAGTTCTTTTTTTAAGAAAAAAATTATATTCTTTTGATTAGTAATAACATGCGTTTCATTAAACACCCAACAGTGAGTCAAGTTAGGTTAAGCAATAGCTAAGTAGAGTTAGGTTATCAAGTTCTTTTTTAAAAAAAAAATATGTATTTTGTTAATTATGAAAATACACTTATCGTTATTATGAAACATTTATCGTTTTTACTATTAAAAGCATGTTACCTACTTTCGAACAGTAGTCATTTTGAGGTTATGTTCGTAACTTTTTTTTCACTTTTTTGTAAATTCTACTTGTTTCTTTATTTTTATATTTTTGATAAATTAATATTGGTCCCAATAACTCAGTTTTTCCATCTCTTGTTTATTGGATTGTTTGCTTGTTAATTAATTGAGGATTATTGTATTCCTTAACAGGTTCGGAATATTGTAAACCAGTTTTCCAGTATATTTTATAATTCCACAAGGAGAATACCACTTGATATAGTTCACAAGTAACTAGCATTAAGAAAATGTATATTAATTTTTGCTACATATTATACATATACACGTCCTACAATAATTAATAATGTTTGTTTACATGTTGCCTTTTTAGTTTATTGCTGTAGGTAGCCTAATCAAAAATTACAATTGGTAAATGAAAGACCACACAAAATTGGCCTTCATGAAATTATGACCATGTGATTGGAATAAAAGTTTTTTTTCAAAAAATGTCAAGGCATTTGTATAAATTATCATTTGATGGACTATCATGATTTTAGGCTAGGCTATATAGAAAATATATTTTTCAGCGAGTTATTTTTTTAAGAGAAATATATGTGTTGCACGTTAAACTTGAGAAACCTTTCAACCACAAGTTTTAAAATACAGTAATCATCACCTAGCCAAAGATATTTTGATTTGAACATTTTGATTTTATCAAATCGAATATGTGCCTATTTCATCAGTGAAAAGAATAAACAACTCAGTAAGTACAACTTTGTTCACCTCAGCCTTAAATAATATCAAGTTTAATAATTTTTATACGTACACAGTTAATCAGATTTCACTCTAGGTAAAACTTGTAGTAAAGTGTTAAGCGTATGTGTGTTTTAAGTTAAATCAAGAAAAACACTTATAGCCTATTGTATATATTTTGAAATCTGCATTAAATGTAGTGCTGTTCTCCTATTTTGTAGTTTTAAAGTTATATATTTTGTTGCTTGAAATTGAGGTGAATATTTATATTGTTGAGAAAAAAATTTTAACATTACTAATTTATTTGATCAGCAGTGTTATTATAAAAATAGAACATTAGCTATCAGTTTGATACAAAAGTACAAATAGTTATCAGTCTATATACTACTGCAAAGTGTAACTATTTTAAGTTCGTAATTAAAATTAGAGGTAATAGCTTTGTATAGTTATAATATATATTTTTTTCTAGGATCAGTCTTCAGTCATTGAGAAATTGGTTTGTCATGGACAACATGCAAATACTGAAAGCTTATAACAGAAGAAACTCCTGAACATCTATTGATTGTGCTAAAATGATATATAAAATATTCTACTGATTGATTATATGAATGATATATATAAATACTGATTGTACCTTTGCTGCGCACTATTGTTACAAATAAACCGTATGGGCTATTCTTAAGAAAGATGATTTTCCTTGTGCTTTTACATTCATAATTATACCAACATCCAGCCATAGCCTACACTAAAAAAAAAAAAAAAAAACTAACAGGCCTAAACATTAGTCTTCTTAACATATCTTAGAAACATTTTTAACAAAAAGTTTGAAGTATTTTTTTCTACAGAAAAGCTTATTTTATAATTATAAAGAAGTAATATTTTCATTTTTGTTTTGCATTTCTAAAATTTTTTGGTTTTAAAAACTGGTAAAAGCAAGAAATAGCTGGAAAACTGGTTATTACAGTGCTTCAATCTTAAAGTTTTTATGAGTAAAAGAAATAATTTTAGAAAAAACTATAAATAATGTAAAATAAAGTAACCTAATATATCTTACACAGTATTTATTAAACCCATTTATGCCCACTTTCATCCATTCGTATTGGGCTAGCAGCGAAACATGTTGATTTTATTATAAGTAATTCCATGACCAGCATAAAAATCTTTTAATTCTAAGTATTAAAAAAAATATATTTTTCTACTGGCATTCTGAGAAAAGATATGAATGTTAACCTTCAGTTTATAACTTATATATATGACAACAAAAATTGTATGACACACTCTACCCTTACCAGATCCCTTCACCTTGGTAAAATACTTATGTACAGTTTTGTCTGATGACAATAATGCTTAAAAATTAGGTATTTATAATGGATCACCACATATCATGATACCTCATACATATTGATCATACATATATCATCAAAAATCACACATATTGATGTATGATGATTATACTACATTTTTGTTGTATTTCATATTGTATGACAAAATTAAGTAATATAAACATGTGGTACATTTTTTTAATTTATGATTTTATGCAATTTTTAATGAACTTCATACATTAAGACGTTATATTACCATTTACATTGCATGCATGAACAATTTATTATGTGAACTTTTTAATAATAAACTGACCCAGACTCTTGAAAGTAGTTTGTAGTCAGTAAACTGGCATGAACTCCAAATATGATCACAGTGGGCAATAAAATAAGGTTAGTAAGCTTCACACATCTCCATAATTCAGGTTTTTCAATTGTTTGATTATTTCTTCAATTGGGCAAAAAATTGTTAAGGATTTTTATTGATATGCTTTAAAACATATACTTAAATGTAAGCCTAAATATGTATTTAAATATACATGAATTTAGCATTTTAGGATAAAAAATTGATGGTGAACCATTTATTTTATATTAACCATATACTATAGAATTATTTAAAGTATCAGTAAGTGAATAATTAGAGGTAATAGCTTTGTATAGTTATAATATATATTTTTTTCTAGGATCAGTCTTCAGTCATTGAGAAATTGGTTTGTCATGGACAACATGCAAATACTGAAAGCTTATAACAGAAGAAACTCCTGAACATCTATTGATTGTGCTAAAATGATATATAAAATATTCTACTGATTGATTATATGAATGATATATATAAATACTGATTGTACCTTTGCTGCGCACTATTGTTACAAATAAACCGTATGGGCTATTCTTAAGAAAGATGATTTTCCTTGTGCTTTTACATTCATAATTATACCAACATCCAGCCATAGCCTACACTAAAAAAAAAAAAACTAACAGGCCTAAACATTAGTCTTCTTAACATATCTTAGAAACATTTTTAACAAAAAGTTTGAAGTATTTTTTTCTACAGAATAGCTTATTTTATAATTATAAAGAAGTAATATTTTCATTTTTGTTTTGCATTTCTAAAATTTTTGGTTTTAAAACTGGTAAAAGCAAGAAATAGCTGGAAAACTGGTTATTACAGTGCTTCAATCTTAAAGTTTTTATGAGTAAAAGAAATAATTTTAGAAAAACTATAAATAATGTAAAATAAAGTAACCTAATATATCTTACACAGTATTTATTAAACCCATTTATGCCCACTTTCATCCATTCGTATTGGGCTAGCAGCGAAACATGTTGATTTTATTATAAGTAATTCCATGACCAGCATAAAAATCTTTTAATTTTAAGTATTAAAAAAAATATATTTTTCTACTGGCATTCTGAGAAAAGATATGAATGTTAACCTTCAGTTTATAACTTATATATATGACAACAAAAATTGTATGACACACTCTACCCTTACCAGATCCCTTCACCTTGGTAAAATACTTATGTACAGTTTTGTCTGATGAAAATAATGCTTAAAAATTAGGTATTTATAATGGATCACCACATATCATGATACCTCATACATATTGATCATACATATATCATCAAAAATCACACATATTGATGTATGATGATTATACTACATTTTTGTTGTATTTCATATTGTATGACAAAATTAAGTAATATAAACATGTGGTACATTTTTTTTTAATTACATTTAAACCTTAGATATAGCTTAGGTTAACAGGGATTGCAGCTATAGATATACCAGTAGGCCTACTTCAAAAGTCTCCATTAGTATATTATTTCTTTTTAGTTTGCTTTATTATGAAGTATCAAGGTTTTAAATTTTTGCTCCTGTACCCATACACGTCAGGACATTTGACATTAAAAATAAGATTTCTAATCTAATTAAAAATAAATAAAATTTCTGTTATATGTGGTTATTTACTATTCTATCGTCATATTTACTTTGAATTATCAATACTTGGGTTTTATGAGAACAGTCTATGAAAACTAGGCAGTTTAAAATCATTTAAGATTACTATCTCCTGCAAAAGTGGAGTTTTCCCATTGAATTGTACTGCACCATTAACCACCTGCAAGGTGCATTTTCTGCACTTGTTTTTTGTTTACAGGGTGGAAGACATTTACGACTTATGACAGTATTGCACTTTCACATGTTATTCTGTTTTGAGGATGTAATAACAATAGTACACACTTATTCATAAGTACTTAACACTGCTTTTGTTCCGGTTACAATCACACTATCTTAGGTACTTCATTAAAAGCAACAGTAAGTGATAAAAACCTTGTATCAATTCCAGGTACGTTATTGGTTATATATATATTTACCATACCATGTTACAAATTATAGTCATGAAACCATTCACAGCACCCTACAGATGTTAACCTAGGTGGTAATTGTAATATACTAACACACCAACCTTTCTGGCATTTTTCGAACAAAGTAGCTTATGTAAATATATGTATTATTTAATACATATTTATTAAACTTATTTAAGTTTAAGTAGCAACAGTGGTCACTAGACAGCATGTTTATTGCTACAGTAAATAATTTGTGATATAAAAAAATTATATCAAGGCAGGCATATTATAATTTTTTTTATGGGTTATGCTAATCCAAAACGGCATACTGCAGCTGTTAGGTTAGATTAGATTTCATATCGAAATGGTGCTAGACTATAATATTTCTGCTTCTTCTTTGTTGTTCATTACTCTTTTAACCATTTTCCAAGGGAATCATGACCTCGTGTAACTTTTTGGAGCAGGCTATTATGAGTTGTACTGCTTATCGCACCAAGGTTAAATGACATCGAAAACATAAAGACAGCAATATTTCTTTCCTATGTTTGTTGGTTTTATTTTTTTTATTAGCACAACATCAAAATTCTATATAAAAAACACTTGAGGTGATATTTTGGTACTTAGATTAAAAACTTGATGAACAAATCGAAATCAATATTTAATACTTGTCCGTTAAATTTTTCTCATACTTAGCTTATGATAAAACTTGAACTTGTTTGTTTAAATTTGTATTACCAAAGACATTAAAATTTTTTTAATGTATATTTGTACCTTTTATATATAGCACCTGTATGTATTTGGCTATGTAGGCTAATCACAATAGGCTATATTGTGATTTTATAGCTAAATAGCTTACAGAACTAAAATTTGGCCCAAAATATTTTAATCATATTTTTGTATTATTATTATGCAAATCAGTTTATTAAAAATCAATTTCAAGACCTAATGAAAAACATTTTATTGTTTTGGAAGTACAGTACTTCCCTCTAAACTACAAAATTTAAGTAGCCTAAAAAAGTGGCATGCGTGAAAATAAACTTTAGGCAAAACTTAGATCTACAGTCAAATTAGTGATTTAATACATATGTATATGTATTACTTTTATATAAAAGTAGAAGTGAAAGAAAAGGTAGGTTTTGTAATATCAACTACAACTCTAACCTGTTTGAACTGTCAAACCAAAATTATGAAAAGTACAAGAGCCACAAGTTTCGCCATATCTAATGAATACAACAATAAATCTCAAAGAAAGAACAATTTAATTAGTTTTATGTGTAGGGAAATAGAACTTTACAGTTTCGGTATATTTGTAGGTGATAAAACTTTAGAAACATAAAACATAACCTCAACTATATACATATACAGGACTTCAGTAGTGTTCAGTTTGGTAAAAGGTTTAGACTGGAGGCAAGGTCTAATGGTATATATCTGCAAAGTTAGACATCAATTATATTTAACGACATCCGGAGGCAACAATCTATGTTTGACAAAGAAATGTTTTATGCTAACCTTACATCTTGCCACCGGGAGGCAATATTTCATTAATTACATAACAAAAAATTGTATTATACATTAGAGCATATTGGAATAAATGTCTTGAATCTGTTATTTTGAACATATACTCAAATGGGATGACACATATATCTTTACAATTAGCTGAGATATAAGGCTGTGAATGTGGAGGCAATATCTAAGGATTACGGACATGGAGGCATATTCTAATGAATGATATATATATATATATATATATATATATATATATATGTGTGTGTGTGTGTGTGTGTGTGTGTGTGCTGAGAATGGATCTATACGTGCTAGTGCTCTGCGTCGACGTCACGACGTCCCGGAGACCCATTTTGTCATTTACTAATGGTACATGCCCAGCCCATTATTATTATCACGTCACTATGGCTACGTATTTCGACATGGACCAGACACCACCTGTCGTTTATTTAAGGTTCATGCCCAGCCCGTTTTCACGAGTTTGCACGATCCTTCGACGGTCCATCGCGTTGCTGACGTAGATATGGTGCGTACCCTGCCAGCCGTCGTCGTAATCGTGTTACATACCTAGGTCCCCCATTTTTCAATCTGTGACCACCGTTTACTACTCAGACGGATAGTGCGTGATATAAGCATACGAAGTACATCTATCTATGACCTCTACCATATCTCCCTCTCTCATGTCTTTTCTCCCTCCCTCTCTCTCTCTCTCTCTCTCTCTCTCTCTCTCTCACACACACACACACACACACACACACACACACACACACACACACACACACACACACACACACACACACACACACACACACACCAAACACACACACACATACACACACACATTCAGAAACAAACACAAACACACACATGGATATATAGGTAGATGAAAAAATTCTTTTTTAAAATAATAATTATAATCGTTTATGACTCTCTATTGATTATCGATTTGACACCCGAAAATTCTTGTACAATTTCTAAAAACGTAATTGCAAAAAGCTTTTTTGTCTTAGCGACTCGCGCAGCACTCGATCAAATTACGAAACTTGAAGCGGGTACATCGTGTCCTGCAGCAGATGTAATCGTTGACTGCTAACTTTTACACCGGCAGTCTGGCAATATTCAATTCCATTTGTACTTTACTGCATCGTCAATGGATGAAGGGAAACAATTTGCAGATTTTGCAAGATAGTCTGTCTTTTTGGCATTCTGGTGCGACGAACCATTACAGTTCGCAGCAATAATGAGTTTTGGCTGTAACAAAATAAAGGTTATACATTGTTGCACATGCTGGCAACATGCACTTTGTGGTCGACAAGTAGCCGCAGGCCTACATTATTGTGTAGTAGTAGGCCAGTTGCATCCTTGTTGTGGAGAAGTAAAGAAGCATTGGAAATGTAAAAGTCAGACTTAATTCAAGCGTTCACGAGGTAAACCGATTTTTTTCACTCTGTGTGTTTCATTTAAAAAAATTGTCTTTATATATTTTTGTTTCAGGGCGATAGATGATACATTGCGTATTATTCAACCCTTTGAAGATGTACAACAAGCTACGGTAGATTTCGGATATTAAATAGAGTTAAAGATGGTAGATGGCGTTCAAACCAACCAGCACGAGCTCCACCGAATGTGGGTACCGAAAAAATAAATTACTAACCGTCCTCGTCTTCGTCGTCATCGCCTTCGTCCGTCACCAACACCACCGCCCCCACAGACAGACGTAGCCGTTGATGTTGACAATGACTTTGACGTTGACGACATTGCATTACTTGACGTAACCCTTACCCTAGACGTCCTGGACATGGACTAGTTAGACTCTATATTAGAGTCATTATATCCGGATATGTCCTTAATAACCCTCTACCTCCTCCTTGAAAACAAAGAGCTGCGTACAAATGGCCAATTTCAGTGCCCCATAAAAATATTCGTGATTGATCTCTGTGATTGCACACGGTATTGGAACCGTCAACACTGGCGGTGGTGAAGCGCCACCGTAGACCACATTACAACCCGGGGTTAAGCTGAAGGCTTAACCCCTTGAGGAAGTAGCCCCAAACCATCGCTACTTCCAGTGACTACCACTCCATGACAAAATTGTAGTCTCCAAAAAAAAAGTTAAGAATTCTTTTTTATTTTTGTTAGTTTGTTTTCGGTTTTAAAAATATAAGATTACACCGTCAACGTAACGTTTGCGCACGCGCTCAAAAGTTTACGTGAGAATCAACACCACGCTAGAGACACAGCATTGTTTTACGGGAGAATTAACTCCGACCAGTGACCGGATTAATTCACACTCTCTCTTGACACACTCACACACACCCACCCACCCACCCACACACACACACACACACACACACACACACACACACACACACACACACACACACATCTTGGTTTACGGGAGAATTAAACCCACCTCTCTCTCTCTCTCTCTCTCTCTCTCTCTCTCTCTCTCTTTTCATACAAAGATGCACACACTCACACACACTCATAAACACACACACGTCTCTTAGGTTCACTGAAGAATTAATTCTACGCCAGTGATCTAGACATATCGCGCACCCGATCGCGTACACAATGCATCGAGTAAATCGTCATAATGGGTCGCGTTCTGCAACTCAACAAGTCACGATATTTGTAAATAGGTAAAATACTTAATTATATTGAAATCGTCTAGGGAAATTTGATAATAAAAACTCAATTAAACATCGAACTACAAATGGAAACTAGAAGAAATGATTGACTCATCTTAACGTATCGTTAAATGTAATACATACGGCTTGTCACTTCGAGCGCGCGTGTTGGAATTGTACCTTAATTATACGATTATTGATTTAGAATTGATATCGGACAATCACTTTACAAGTAAGACATATTTTAAAATTACTTGGTATACCATATATTTAAAAGTTCACCCGATTGGCCTAGAAAAATTTGGATCTTCTGTAATAATATGAAGCACTATTAAACATTTTGTAAGTAAACCAATTACAAAGGACTACCTTCAGGGATCTGTGGTAACAGTCGAATGAATAAGCGGTGATTTGGTCATTGCAGCAGTATGCTGTCCACCTAGGTACAATATAAAGGGAGAGAAATTTCAGGAAATTTTTAATATGTTGGGATCTCATATTCAAATGTGATGAGACTTCAATAGTAAGCATTTTTCTTTGGGTTCTCCATTAATTACTAATAGGGGAAGAGTGTTATTTAAGGCAATATGCATTTGTATTTGTGTTATACATTCAACAGGTTTAAAAAGGTACTATATAGAGGAAGAAAAATTTGAGCTATTGTTAAATATGTAGATACTATATTTAAATACTATATTTTAGTACTATTAATCTGTACTATATTTAATGGAGTCATGAAAATTGGTTTATTTTATTGTAAACTCTAATAATATTGTACAGTTTATAGTTATTTTAATAAGTGAAGAATAAATTACTATAAAATTAAATATCTCTCATTCCGAATTAGTGATAAAAATAGTTTTATTTGTTATTGATGAAATACACTTTCTCACGTAAGTCTTTGTACTCTGCGGTTTTGTGCTCCGTGTCTCCTTGCTTGACCAAGAAGTAAGAAGAGTTTTAGTGGTAGCATTGCCTGGCAAAGATCGTATTTTTAACGGGCAATTTTTTCAAATGGCATCTGATTATTTGTTTGTTGTCTTGGAGGACTAAATAACTTAAGTTCAGTTAAACGATTTTTATTTCATTTTGTAGATATTGTTGTATTACACCTGGTAAGTTAACGGTAATACGCCACTGACAAGCATATATACTTACTCCTCTCTTATAATAAGATGTCACAATAATATGTCAAGTCCTGACGTCATACTCTTACTTCACATACTGACGTCACACATGATGAACTGGAGTTATGAAATTATGTTAATATACTTTAAATAAAGAGACATAAAGTTAACGTCTTCAAACACACAGAATACTTTTGAATTGTAATTGAATTTCATTAGTTTTTTAATAATTTATTAAATTATAAAACAGTAAACATTTACATTGCAGGCTTGATGAGATAGTTATAAAAATTTTTATCTCGTAATCTACACACTCATTATTGTTTATGAAACAATATAATTATATTTAACCATATTAAAATAATTATATATATATGGTTCATAATATTTGGTGATGGTAGTGCTGCTGCTGCTGCTGGTGCTGGTTGTGGTGGTATTGCTGCTTCTGCTGCTGCTGCTGCTGCTACTACTACTGCTTCAGCTGTTGCTACTACTATTGCTACTACACAAACACAATCAGCAGCAGCAACAGCAGAAGTAGTAGTAATAGTAATAGTAGTATTAGAACTATCGAATGGATAAAACATATATTACATACTTACTAGAATAGTATAAAAGTTCAATATTTACTGATTATTGGTCCTATAAAACTGTTATATTGTTCACAACAATTACAAAATTAGAATATGAAAATTCATGTACTCCAATAAGGAAAGGAATTAGTTGCCTAAATATCATGATAAATTTTATTTAAACTTAAAATCAATTCTTACACTTTAAAAACTTTTTATTTCCACAAATTTATAAAGCAATTCATTTACGGAAATACAAAACTACTTTTTGTTGGATTTATTAAGGTTTATTAATTTCTTAGTACTAATCCTTAATTCTTTCATGATTCACATATTACATATAGAGAATAATAGCCAGTGATAAAACATGTATGTTGATCTATCTACTGATTCTGCTGTTTTAACAATGTACTAAGCTATAACATTTTTTAGAATTTTATAGGTCATAAACCTGAATATCCAAAAACCCTAACCATTTACACAAACTAAATTTTATGAACTCTAATCAACAAAGACAATTTGGAAATATTTCAATTCAAGAAAACTACTGAAAATTTTCAGTCAGTACAGATGGAGATTTCCGGATGTCAGACCGGAAACACGGTCAGCCAAAACAAACTTTATCAGACGAAAGGAAAACCAGGAGGCCAGGATAGTTACGATCATTCAAAAGATCAATTGTCTGAACAAACGACAAATACGTATATATGACAATAACTACTTACTTATCCGAAATCTATTTTAGTTTTAACTTGATAGTAATAGATAATTCGTAGTCATTTCTGTTATGTTGGATTATAATGCAAAGGTATTTTAAATACTAAATTAAACTTTCTCTTTAATTTCTATTAACGTTATTAGCATTTTCACAAACACTTTTTTTTTTTTTTTTTTTTTTTTTTTTTATTATTAATAATATTACAACTGAGTCAGAAACCCATCTAGTAATTTACATTTCTATGAACACAATCGGTAAATATAGTACGTTTATCTAGAGTTATAACCCAATGGTTATTCTCTACTAATCAAATCAGAAGGCTTAGTTCTTTGCTGTCTTCTAGCTGACGTAGGTGTAACCATCAGTCCCCGAACCTCGGAGCATTCATGATGTGAGATGCGGTGTCCATGCTTCAATGCTTGCTTTTTTATTTCTTCACTGACAAACTCTACATTCAAATCCCTATGAATGTTGTCATTTCGTATATACCATGGTGCGTCAACAATGCTTCGAAGTACCTTATTTTGAAAAACTTGAATTGTATTAATATTCGTCTTATTTGTACAGCCCCACAACTGTATTCCATAGTTCCACACTGGCTTTAAAACCTGTTTATATATTAATAACTTATTATGAATTGACAGTTTGGATTGTCTTCCAATTAGCCAATACAATTTTCTAAATTTAAAATTCAATTCTTGCTTTTTCTTTTTTACGTGTTCCTTCCATTTTAGTTTCACATCCAAGGTCATTCCCAGATATTTAGCAGAGTTAGCTTTTGGAATTGGTATAGAATTTATTGTAATTGGGATGGAATGATCTATCTTAGGATTTGTAAAATTTACATTCACTGACTTGGTTTCGTTCAGGCTAATGCGCCATTTTTGGTCCATTTACACACCTCATCTGTAGCTCGTTGAAGCTTCATCACAGCTTCTTCAATTTTCTTACCCGTAGCTAAGATTGCAGTATCATCTGCGAACGTACCAGTGGTTGTATCATCTGCAGTACGAAGGTCACTTGTGTACAGCAAGTAAAGCACAGGTCCCAAAACGCTACCCTGTGGAACCCCAGCTGATATTTTCTTCAATTCCGAGTATTCTCCTTCGTGTTTCACTCGAAAATGTCTACCAGTTAAATATGACTTTAGAATTTCATAATATTGTTTTGGTAGATCTCTCTGCAGCTTCCAAATTAGGCCCTCATGCCATACCTTATCGAAGGCTTTCGCTACATCCAAAATATACTTGCACAAACTTCTTTTTTTCTCAAAAGAATTTTCTATAATATTTGTGATCCTATGAACTTGGTCTAATGTAGAATGCCTTCGTCTGAAACCAAATTGATGTTCTGGGATAAGTTTCCTGTTTTCAATGATGGGCCTTAGTCTTTTTTTTTAGCAACAGCTTTTCAAATAACTTGGAAATCGTTGGTAATAACGAAATTGGCCTATATGACGTCTTATCATTTGGTTGTTTGCCTGGTTTCAATATCATAATAACTTCAGCTGTCTTCCATTGAAGAGGAATATACTTCAATCTTAAAGCTGCATTGATTAGGTAAAGTAACTTCCTAAGTCCTTTCTCTGGTAGAGATTTAACTATCATACCAGTAACTAGATCAAATCCAGGAGCTTTCTTTGATTTTAACTTATTAATTTCATTTTTAATTCTTGAAGTGTCACCGGAGTTATTTTTACATTATCCTGTTTTTCTATCAGAGGTATGCTTTCTTCGCACGTTTGCCTTGGCAGTGGAAGAAATATTTCTTCTAAATATTTTGCGAAGAGATTAGCTTTTGCTGGGCACTTCTAGCCCAAGTACCGTCCTCATTTCTAATTGGATAATCTTGTGTTTTAGGTCTTTTAATTCCCTTTGTGGCCTTCCAAAGAGAATACTCTCCGTCCTTTGTGAGGATAACTCTTCTAAGAATCTGTTAATTGTGTCATTCTTAAGTTCTCTTATAAAGGATTTAATTTTGTTACACAACTTATTTAGCATTGTTTTAGTCTCTGGAAACCGATTCATTTGCCAATATTTTCTTGTCCTTCTTCTTTTTCTTTTATCAAGTCTCTTAGCTCAACTGGGTAATTGATTTCTTTACAACTTTGTTTGTGTTTTACAGGAGTACTCCTCCAGGCAGCACGTTGTATAATTTCAGTAAATCTGTCTAGTTCTTCTTCCAGCTGAATTGGATTTTTAATTGGTACATTTAAATTTATATCTTCTTCCACCAGGCTGCTAAACCGGGGCCAGTTAGTTCGAGCATTTGTCAATGTCGGTGCTGATGCCTTGTTTGTAATTATAAATTCACTGATTGTCATTAGAACTGGTGTATGATCTGAGGAGAGACTCTCAATGTCTTCCACGTAAATGTAATTTTCTGAAATTCCTTTTGTTACAAAGAAATCTATAATATCAGGTATCCTATTAGTATCTGTCGGCCAGTAAGTAGGTCTACCCCAGAGTGAAAGTCACATCCTAGTGCTGTTCCTGCTGCTAATAATTCTTTTCCTTTAGGATTAATTAATCTTGACCCCCAATATGTATGTTTAGCGTTGAAGTCGCCTCCAACAACATAATTGCTGCCCAGTTTTTCAAACAGTTGCACAAAATCCTCTTGTTTTAAATTGTATTTTGGTGGACAGTATATAGCACCAATGTTATATTCTTTGTACTTATTAGTTTGAATCCTGATGGCTATAACCTGGAAAGATTCTTCTTCAATTTTTAAGACCTCAAAATGTTGCAAGTTATCCTTCACAAGTAATACTGATCCCCTCTTGCCTTATCTGCTGGATGAACAGCAGAATAGCAGCAATAGCCACGTACTCTGACATATGATGATTTCGTAAAATGACTTTCAGATATTAAGCAAATATCAATTTTTCCAGAATTCAAAAATACTTCTAGTTCCTGAATATGTTGTAACAATCCATTTACGTTCCAGGTTGCTATCCTGAAGGTTTTATTTATTTCATTTAAAATAGCTGTTAATATCTGCTAGGTTTGTGGATACTTCCTCAAATTTCTTATCATTAGCTTCCAATCGTTTTTCTATATCCTCCAGCCTCCTTAGTATTTTTCTAATACATTATTTTTCTCTGCGTTTTTAACCTCAATAGGCCTAGTCTGAACCACTTGTGAGTATAATCTCCTGTTTTCGTCCTTATTATTTTCCTCAGGTCTTTTAATCATCCGCGATAAAGTCATACTTTTTCCTCTTCTTTTTGAAATCTTTGCTGAGGATTACTAGTTTTATTCCGGATTTTTTGCAATTCCTTTTCAACTTCACACCCACGATAATTAGCAGGATGTTCCCTCCACAATTTACACATTTTGGTGGAACATTTTTATCTGTTGTGCACTGGTAAGTTGCATGTTTGCCTGTACATTTTACACATCTGGATTCTCTATGGCAGTACTTCATTGTATGATTAAATCCTTGACAATTTTTACATTGTGGTATCAAGTTCGTTGTTTTCCTTAGTGGCTCAATCTTGACACTCATATGAAGGATAGATTTGATATTATATATTTTCCCACATCTTCTTTATTATCAAATGAGAGCATGTATAATGGAAGCCCTCTTTTACAAATTGTTTCTTGTCCATCCTTTTCTACTTTTTTTCTCTTTTGATAATGTTGACAGCATCTAATATTTTTAACCCTGCCTTATGCGTTATTTCCTCGATTATTTCATCTTTAGTACAAGTAGGGTGTAAACCCCTAGCCATTAACTTAATGGGCCTGTCTTTTTGTCTTCATATGTGTACCATTGAGTGCCTTCTTCATTTAATTTTGTTGTCAGAGCTCTATAGGCATCAGAGTCTAGTGTATTGATTTTCCACACATCACTATTGAGGGAAACTAATTTGCTTACTTTATCCATATTTAGTAACTTTTTCACTGATGCAAAATCCTTAACACCAACAATATTTATTGGTGGAGGTGGCTTGTCTTTTGCACCAAAGCTTGCTTCTGCACTATTTTCCTAGTGTTTGGTATATCATCGGGGTTTTCACCTTTTGGAGAACTTTCAGCTTTCCTTTTTTTCATTTTTCTTGAAGTTTTTTTATTTCTTATCCATTCAGTTTCCTTAGCGAGGAAACTGTGATTTCATACTGTTTCATCAGTATAGTACTCATCAACTCTAGTCGTCAGTGGGGTTTTGTTTTCTTTATTTTTACCTGCCACCTGCAAGTTCTTTAGAGTACTATTTTCTGTTTTCAGATTTAAAACTTCTTCTTTTAATTGATTTATTAGCACCTCTACTTCACCTAGCCTTTTTCTGAGTACTTTATTTTCTTCTTCTAGTTTGTCAGTTTTTTCGGCATCTTTACTCCTTTCTAGTGAGTGTTCATTTTTTGCTTCCTTCTGTTTCAAAGGGGCGTTATTTTTGGGTGGTGTTCTTCCCAACATTAAACTTTTCCTAAAGGGATTATTAGGATCTTCTGTAAGCAATAGTTGGCTCCCCCCAGAATCCTTGGAGCCAGCCTCCGAAGAGGGTGGATTTCCCAGTTTACCTGGACTGCCACCTGGGGTAAAACATCCGTTTGTTTTCTCCATTGCTCATTTTTAATCCAAAATTATTGGTTTGGGTTCTTCCGCCTATTCAGTCGTTGAGATTCATCCTCTTCTGTCTTCAGAGCCGTTGACCGTAGTTCTTCCGCCTCATCTTGCCATTCGGATAAATCCTCTTCCGCCATCACAGCCGTTGACCATTTATCACCTTGTAGTCCTAGGCAGGAGCCCTTACAGGGTACTGTCAGCCGGGCCAGCTGAGCCCTGGTTTTTTTAACGAGGTTGTTACTCCTCCCCCTCCTCCTTCCCATCAAAAGACGGGCCCCGGGCTTGGGACCGGTGTAGCGGAGTTTACAAACACTTAATATAATATATTACAAAACAATAACAAAATTATATTCTACACGGATTTTACTAAATAGAACTACTTAATAAATTGGACATAACCTCTAAATTATAACAACAATAAGGTTGTTGTATTTGAGATGGATTATTGCTGACGAATTACACTCAAATGTTTAAATTTGAATTATTACTTTTTAAGTCAGTGATAAAAATAAATTAATTTGTTATGTAATATATTAAAATTTAAAAAATATTATACCTGACTAAATATAAAAATATAGGTTTTACATAATATTGATTTGTTTATATTTTTAATGACTGGAAAATATTAAAATTAAAATATTTACACATTTCGCGAATTTATATTTGTTATTTGAAAGCAATAACTATTTCAATTCGGAAACCAGTAAATTACTTTGTAGTCGTTTTTTTGTAAATGAGACTTTAAGGTAAAAATAAAAGGAATTAATTATTTTTTATCACTGTCTTAGTAAAATTGTGCTAAAAATTTAATAATTAAAGTTTCATTGTAAGTATTTAACCATCGCCCATAGATCCAATATTGCTGTTGATAAAATTTTAATATGTCAATTTGTTATAAAGATTTATTTAGAACATTCGTTGTCAATAAATTATTATTTTACAATTAAAATAGAGTTTTTAAAATTGCAAGAAATTTAATCGGAATTAAATAAAAATAGTTTAATATATTTTTTTATATTTTTCACTATTGAACATATCAATCCGTTGGCCTATACCTAATAAAATAAGTCCTTCATTGTAAATTATTTTTAATTACAGTATATATATGTAAACTCTGGCCAATATTTCGACCAAGAGTAATACTTTACTAAAGTTAAGTTTATTCAATCATATGAAAATAGTTCTTTTGTATTTCTCAGTTTTCGATTAACAAATTTCTTTTAACAGAACTTTTAATATATATATATATATATATATATATATATATATATATATATATATATATATATATATATATATATGTGTGTGTGTGTGTGTGTGTGTGTGCGCGCGTGTTTGTGTGTGTGTGTGTGTGTGTGTGTGTGTGTGTGTGTGTGTGTGTTTGTGTATGTGTGTGTGTGTGTGTGTGTGAGTGTGTGTGTGTGTGTGTGTGTGTGTGTGTGTGTGTGTGTGTGTGTGTGTGTGTGTATTAGTCAAGTAAAATTAATTCAATTAATGATTTTTAGAGTGACTAAGATGTATTGAAGTTAAAATAATAACAATAATGGATCAATGACAATTTAAAAATATAAATATAATCATATAATACGTAATTAAGCAAGACATTTTTTTAAATATTGGCCGTATTGCTCATATGTAATGACAATAACATCACATCAGATATGTACTACTTACATATAATCAGGTCACGATGTTAAAAGAAGTCACACTAAATTTATTTGTTTTACTCAATCGATATAAAACTTGTTTTTAAAATCTATGCAAAAAATATCCGTGCAAAAAAAACTATTTAACAATATATAATTATTAGAAATAATAATAAATCTTTTACAAAACATGTTTAACATTGTTTTAGGTGGGAGACAAAAACATTCGCTTCCAATTTGAAAGTTTTCTATTGTAAAATGTTTGGTTTTACAAATTTGGTTTACGTGAATTGCATTCAAATTTTAAAATTCAACGTTGTGATATAATTGACTATTTCAAATCAAACCTATGTAATTCCCGAATTATTCATTTAGGCTAGTTTATATTTATTTCTGTTAATACCGTTCTGTAGGTGTATAGTTAGTAAGATTAAAATATAAATTTGTTGATTGATTTGCTTTGATTGATTTAATTTGTTTACATAAATATTGGTTTTCAATTTAAAACGATGTGTTTGATCATATTTAAAAAGCATATGACAATTTATGTAAAACTTTTATTTGATTAAATAACATAACGCTGGTGCGTGTGTCTGCGTGCCAAGCAATTTTTAAGGAAGACAAAAGGGAGAAGGAATCAATCGATTAACTTAAAATTTATAACAACCAATCAAAACTTCTTGGAATAAAATCTTAGTGTTTGTCAGCATTTTTGCTCAAAAGTTGCATGGTCAGGATAAAGGAAGTGGTTGAAAATTTTCATATAGGGATTAAGCAGCAATTTTTTTTGGGAGGTTATCAAATTTATAGAAAATGTATCTTGAAAACAAATATGCCACTGGAATTGAAAAAATTTGAACACATCGAAATCTTCACGCTGAATTCGAATAAGTCACTTAAATTGTACATCTTTTGAGAAAAAATTTGGTCCTGAAATTTTATTAAGTTTTAGAGTTTTTGGTTTGAATCTGAATAGGTAATGTGCGTTGTCAAGTAAGTAGGGAATACTCCGATTAATTAGAATGTTTCATTAACATTTTACCTGTTTAGAGACTTCTTAAGGGCTAACGGTACTTTTACAAATAGTGTAATATAAATTATAAATACATTTCATAAAATTGCATGTTCTCACCTAAAAAAGGATAAACAAGCTGTAAAATACTGCACGTGTTACAGGTGCTGCAATTTGGTACTTATTAAATGTATTTCACAAATTCTATCAAAGCAGTGCTGCTCTCTGCTGGTTGAATTATATACTATATTTGTTACCGAATTACTAAATTTGTATGTAATCTATATTGTACTTATATTTGCAATGCAACTAATTCAACTTACTATTTGAAAGGGCACAAGAAACATTTTTTTCGAAAATTTCACCATTAAAAGCTTGAAATGTGGTAAAAACGAATTTCAACTTTTAACCACGTATCGCTACACGCAAAAGATGTAGAGAACTGAAATTTCGTACATAAATGTTTACCTTAGGCTTGAGAAGTACGCAAAAAAAAGGTTTTCCAAAGTTATTCGCCAAAAGATTTCACAAAAAGTAAAAACGAACTTTACATTTTATCTTGGCTTCTCTTCGTCCAAAAGGCAAAGAGATTTGAAATTTCGAAAACCTAATTACTTAAGCTTTAACAATGTGCAAAAAAATTAAATTTTCAAATATCCACTTATAAAGGGTTAAATAGGTATATTTAAATTTATATTTTGTCTATATATATCTCCACATCAAAATTTATGAAAAATTAATAAGGAACTTAGTAACTGTGTTTTGGTGCACAGACTAATCTTATGCTCTGTACGTGTACAAAGAAAGTGTCTTCCAAAATTCCTCGTCGAATGATATGTTAAAATTTATTACGTTTTCCATTTGTAACTTTAATGTCATTAATTTGTTTATATCTATAATGGACAAAACGCTTTATCCTAGAACACGAAAATTTCAGTTTTGTAAAGTTTGTCAGTTCTTTATACGGAAGCGGCTTCACACACTGCATGAAACCTTTCCATTGTTACACAACGCTGGGCTGTGGCAAAGTTTAAAGCAAACTCAAACCATCATCAACTTTTTTAAGTCAAGTGCAATATTACGGGCACTCACAATGCAGGCATTTGTATAAGAACTGAGTATTTTCAGGCGCTCTAGACTTACTGTAGTTTATATTGAAACAAAATGTTTTAGTCGAATTTCACATTAATCAACTATAGGCCAAATGTTTAATTCTGGAAAAAAACAATTATTTTTGCATTTTTTAAAAAAATATACCGTGACAAAATACACAGCTAATTAATACTGTATTCCATATACAATAGTATAGTTAGAGAGGGACTATTTATTTGTAATCAAATACAAATTGCATGTATATTTTTTTTTAATTATTCGTATTTAATAAAAGTATATATTTAATAAATGCCAGTTATATAGACAATTATTGTAAACTTTGCTAGATTTAGTGTTAGACTTAGCTATATTTAATGCTGACAGTTTAGCTTTTAGCACAGTAAGCATTTTCATGTACCTAGAGAAGAAAGAGCAGGAGCTCAGTGTGAATCGAGGTCTCACTCAGTTCGCATCTCAATGCATATGAGACGAACTTGAATAATTATTATAAGTTTTAAGTGGATATTAAAATATTATTTTAATTATTAAAAAAGTTGTTTTTTTAAAAAGCGACATCCTCGAAACCATACCATAACTGGCGCAGTCGGTAGGACACTTCGGGAAAATTAGTGCATATAATTTTTCTTCAGTTTCAACTGTTAACCGAAGTGTCGAACAAAAGACCAACCGTTCAATTTAATAAGTGTATATTATTAAATTGAACACAACCAACCGGCAAAGTGAATATTTGCAACCGTAGAGTGAACATCTACATCCGAAGTGAAGTGAAGTGTTTGTGCGAATTTTTCGTGGCAAGTGCGCGTAAAATGAGCAAAGTATTTTGGATCTTATTGTAAGTAGATCCACAAAATAGTTTTGTATACTATATACCTACGAATGTATGTTACATCAATTTTATTAAATAATTAACAAACAAAATAATTAAATATCAAAGATCAATTTGTTAATTGAATCAATTGAATATTTTTAAAGATAAACCAAACATAGGTTATCATAAATAATTTGCAGCATTATTTTATAAGTATTATATTTTATAATTTGATTTTTAATTTTAATTTTGATTTATTTTTGTATGTAGTAATAACTAAATATTACAATGTCTATCCCAACACTGAAGAAAGAATACCTGGACATGATTCCAGAGTTTAGCGGAAAACTTCTTAAAAAAAAAAATATGCTTAATAGATTCATCACAATATGTGATAAAATGGTCAATAAATTCTTTGTAGCTGATAATTTAGAAGATTTCCAAAATTAATATTTGTTATCGTCCATATTATCAAAATTAAAGGGGCAAGCTCTTGAAATGGTAGTTAATTCTAATACTTATGCTTGGGCAGATGTAAACATAATTTTGCTGACTAGTTATTTTGATAAGAAGGATTGTTTTACTTTGAATCTTGAAATGGCAGAATTAAAGCAAGAAAACGGGGAATCACCTTTCAAATTTTATGAAAAGATTCAAAAGCTATTAAAGTTACAGATAGCATTTTTTTGTAAACAGAGAATCATCCGCTAGGGATGTTCTATGCAAGTATGCACAAAAATTAGCATTACGTGTTCTGTTAAGGGGACTTCAGGAACCGCTAGGGTCCCTCATGAGAACCAAAAACCCCACCTCACTTGAAGAAGCACTCAGTATGCTTACAAACGATTTCCAGTTTAAAAACAACAAATTATTCCAAACAAACCGTTCCAACATTCCACCAAAAAAACAATACATGCCAATCCGTAAACCAATACCTAATCATCAGTTTCAACAAAACTCTTACAAACAATTGCATCAACCAGCACAACCCAACTTTAACTATGGACACAGACAACCTTACAGTCAGCCACAAAAACATTTCGTAACTAATAATACTCCAAAAACAGATCAAAGTTATCAACCCACGCCAATGAGCATTTCGACTAGACAAACGGGAACCGCGATCAGACAAAATAAATTATACCAGATGACCGGCAAGCAGGTTGACCAAGAAAACGATGACCACGCGATGTACGAACTGACGAGGCAAATACCTAATATTTCCTTATCAGACCAGGATGTGACAGACTTTGAAGAAGCCCAATTCGATGACGAAAATTACCAAAATAATAGTAATTTTTATACCGAGGAAACAAACGAAGTTGACAACGCATGCAGTTTAGAACAGAATCATTTTTTAGGACTTACTGTAATGAAGAGCGATTTTCCATAATGAACATCGACACAAATGAATTACCCTATTTCTATGACCCAAAAACCAACCTAAAAATTTTGATAGACACAGGAAGCACCAGGTCATTCAATAACAAACCAATAGCGTTTCGCTTGTTCAAAAATACACTAAAACAGGAGCCGTTTGAAGTTTCTACAGCACATGGTGTTTCAAAAGAAAAATTTAGTTGTAAATTGCCTTTATTGGGGAAGAAAATAACAAAGTTCTATCTATTTAATTTTCATAAAAATTTCGATCTACTACTAAGACTTGACAATATGAAAGAACAAAATTAATTTAGACTTTGTACATAATCAGCTAATATTTTGCGGAGAAAAGATTCCTGTACATTATTTCAATACGGAAAAGGAAAACAATAAAAAAAAAAAAAAAAAAAAAAAATAATAATAACAAAGATACACCTCCAAAAAATATCAAATGCCATCTCATTAAAGCTAGATCTAAACAAGTAATAAAAATTAAAATTGGTAATTTAAATAATGGAGAGGGGATACTATCGTACAAAGAAAGTGATGGATTGGAAATACCACAATGTTTAGTGAAAGTTGTAGAAAGGGAAGCACTTTGTCCTATTATAAATATCACAACAGACGATAGACGTTTAATAGTTGAACCTTTAAAAGTTGAACCATTAAGTGATTTCAAAATCTGTAAAACAAACAAGCAAGAAATATATAATGAAAACAACCCTAGTTTTAACTTTTGAATCACATAAATAATAAATTGGACCTAAATAAATTAGAACTGACCATATGAACCCAGAAGAAAGAAACGAGATCATGAAATTACTAGAAGAATATTTCGACTTATTTCACACAGAAAATAATAAGCTGACCTTTACTAACAAAATTAAACACGTAATTAGAACCACAGATGAGATTCCTGTTTATTCTAGGAATTATCGATATCTGGAAATCTATCGCAAGGAAGTGGACAAACAAATACAGGATATGTTAGAACAAAAAATAATACAACCGTCTCATTTCACTTTGGGACTCACCTATTTGGATAGTACCCAAGAAATCAGACGCATCTAATAAGCAGAAATTTAGACTTGTAATTGATTCCAGAGGTTTGAACGCTAAAACAATCGATGACAAATTCCCTTTACCTAATATAACGGACATTTTAGATAAACTTGGGAGGTCTCAATACTTTAGCACCCTAGACCTCGCATCTGGTTTCCACCAACTGGAGGTGCACCCCGACAGTGTTGATAAAACAGCATTTTCGACGGAAACCGGGCACTTTGAATTTTTAAGAATGCCGTTCGGTCTTAAAAATAGCCTACCGACTTTTCAAAGAGCAATGAACAACATTTTACGTGGGATTCAAAATGAATCACGCTTGACCTACCTCGACGATATAATAATATATTCTACTAGTTTACAAGAACACATAAATGGTTAAGAGTAGTTTTCAACAGATTAAGAGAAGCCAATTTTAAAATTCAACCCGATAAAACAGAATTTTTGAGGAAAGAGGTCGCTTATTTAGGGTATATAGTGACACCAGAAGGAGTTAAACCTAACCCAGACAAAATCAGAGCTATAAAAACTACCCAATTCCGAAAACGCCAAAAGAAATCAAAGGATTTCTTGGACTACTTGGATACTACAGAAAGTTTATTAAGGACTTCGCGAAAATAACAAAACCATTCACCCACTGTTTAAAAAAGGAAGTCAAAATTGATATAAATAAACCTGACTATATAAACTGTTTTGAAACTTGCTAAAATATCTTGTGTAATGAACCTTTATTACAATATCCGGACTTTGAAAAAGAATTTATTCTGACAACTGACGCAAGCAATTATGCAGTAGGAGCAATTTTATCGCAAATCAAAAACGGAGCAGACCTACCAGTAGCATACGCCAGCAGAACCCTTAATAAAAGCGAAACCCAATATCCTGCCATTGAAAAAGAACTTCTTGCAATCATTTTTGGAACTATATACTTCAGACCTTACCTATACGGCAGGAAATTTAAAATTTATACGGATCATAAACCCCTACAGTGGTTATTTTCTGTTAAAGAATCAAATTCCAGGTTACTTAGGTGGAGATTAAAATTAGAGGAGTACGATTATGAGATTAGGTACAAAAAAGGAAAATTAAACCGAAATGCCGACGCCTTGTCGAGGATACAGCTAAATATCACTGAGCATAATGCGAACAATCAGCGTGCTACGGATGAAGAACTACACAAAACAATAGCCGAGTCGACTAGTTTGTACTTTCCTGAATTGGACGGTAATGAATCAATAATTGCAAATTTTGACGCGGAAGAAGAGACACGCCGCAGATCAAGAGGAAATGAACGCAGAAAGCGACCAGACCATCCATTCTAATTATGAAGGGAACACGCAAATAGAAATACCCATCTCAGACGAGCCGGTAAATTTTGGAAAAAACCAAATTTTGCTAAGTCTTGTGAAATATCAACCTAAGGACGTAAAAATACTAAAGCTATTTGGAACCAGTAAAATAAGATTAATAGTTGAAATATCCGAAAATAACTTAAATAATGACATTGTTAAGTTTGTGAAGGAATATTTGGTACCCAATGTTAAATATAATATTTATTTTGAAAACGACTTTTATGAAAAATTTGTGACTTGTATAACAAAAAATTTCAAAAAATCCAAACTTTGGTTAGTTAAATGTAACACTAAGTTGTTAGATGTGACTAGAGAAGATGAAATTCAGGAAATAATAGAAAATTATCACGTAAGCGAAATTAATCAACGTGATATACAAGAGACTTATGAACAAATTAAGCGAAAATATATTCATTACCAACTAAGTATGATCAGAATTTGTAACAATTACACCAAATGTAAAATACTTGTTAGTATTTAGTTCTGTAGTCTTTGGATTAAGTAACCATTGTAACAGTAGAGTAACAATTAAGTAACAGTTAAGTATCAATTGTAACAATAGAGTTAATTCCAAATACTTTTGCTCATTCTGTAATATCGCATTTACAATTTGACTTTGAGTTATCAATCCTTAAGGGGTAATAAAGCTCAACAATAATACTGTTCTTTACAATAATAAAGAAGCTAGAACACGACAGGATCAACCTAGATACTGTCTCCAGAATTGATCGGAATTCACCCATCACACAGCACATCAGTGTTTGGACCATCGCCTTATTGGAGGACTACTATACTTGGCGTCTAAGAAGCTAATTGGAAGAACTTCGAGGGAAGTTGCTATTCAACCACCCCAGGAAGTTTTGGTTAGGGATGGAGGAGTTATATAGACAATTATTGTAAACTTTGCTAGATTTAGTGATAGACTTAGCTATATTTAATGCTGACAGTTTAGCTTTTAGCACAGTAAGCATTTTCATGTACCTAGAGAAGAAAGAGCAGGAGCTCAGTGTGAATCGAGGTCTCACTCAGTTCGCATCTCAATGCATATGAGACGAACTTGAATAATTATTATAAGTTTTAAGTGGATATTAAAATATTATTTTAATTATTAAAAAAGTTGTTTTTTTAAAAGCGACATCCTCGAAACCATACCATAACTTGCCGCGATAGAGTTCCCCTTTATTTGGCACACTGCCGACACCCTCACCGGTATTCAGTACTGAGCGTGACCCGATCAGAAGAACACGTGCGTTTCACAGGTGCCCGTTATTTATTTCACAAAGTTCAAGGTTTCGTGAAAGCAAAAGTCGTTACAAAATTATTTATGCAACCAATTAATTTTTGTTGTTTTTGTGTTTACATTATTTTGGTATTAATTTAAATAGTGATCATTGTGCAAGCTCACTTTCAATAATGTTTTTTTTGTTTCGTACTTAAACATTTTTAAATTTTGTTTTCAGAACGGAACATAATAAATTTTTAAGTTGGAAATATTTTTTTAATGATGGATAAATTCAGGTAAATCATTTTTTTAGATTTAATATATATATATATATATATATATATATATATATATATATATATATACAGTCTATTCTAGTTAAATCTGCGTTATTAATGTAGGCCCTTCAATAATATTACTTTCGAGCATAATACAATTTGATAATTTAATATTCAATACAAATTTTTAGTATAGGCCTACAACAGTACATTTTTTTACCTAAACTGAATTTCAAATAAAGAACTGAAGCTGTTTAAGCAAAATATAATAATAACTTTAGAGACCTCAATTAATGAATCACATTTATGTTATTTTTTCATATGAAAGTTGATGAAAAATATTTTAGTATAGTGCAATATTCCAGTTTATAGGGTCATGCTGCCATGAACTGTAATTTGTTCTATATTTTGAAAAGTAAGCAAATAAAATATTTAGTACTTTCTGATTATTCAAATTTATCCAGGAAGTGATTCGGGTGTAATCTTTACTGTAACGCTTATAATCACACTTTATATTTAGCCCAACAATTATAATCTTTCAAAAAGCTGTCGCAAGAACTTTCAAGATTGTGAACAGAAAAACTCAATAATGGCTTTTATTTAATGAAATAAAAATACTTGTATTTAGATACATTTATGTGTACAAAGCTCTGTGCAGGTTCCTTTAGGGCAGTTTAATTTTAGAAACAATCCAGCAGTGAAGGTTTCTCAAACAAAATTAACAGTTCATCGACAACCATTATTTGTCACAAAGCTTATAAATTTGTCTAGTTAGTAGCGTTACCGGGCTAGTTGTCACAAATAGAAGGGATCTGGTTGTCTTGTCACATGTGACAACCTACCCCATAGATATTATTAAAAGGAAAAAATGTTACTTAAGGATAGAGTAAAATAAGAAGATAAGAAAGATTTTATTTAAAGACAAGCATTCTAAAAAGGCAAATATTGTTAAGAAAACCTAAATAAAAACTGAATGAATAAGGCATTAAAACATGAAAAAGAAAAACGAAAACGGAAAGTGAATGTTCTGAAAGCGACTATGATGAGAAGGAGAGTTTCTGTTTAATTTGCTTTGAACCATATTTGAAAAGCAGACTAAACCAACTATGGTTACAGTGTATGGATTGCAAAAAAATGGGCTCACGAGAGATGTATAGATATGCCACGAATGCCACACTTCGTTTGCAAACATTGCTTTGCTTTCCCGGCAGCCTGGCTCATAGGTTTTAGAGTATCTCTGATTGTTTGATTGTTCGTAGTTTCTCCGCCTCGGTAATGTTCGCATCTCTGATTTGTTTTGTCAGCCTTCTCACCTCATTGTCCAATGTAGTTTGTATCTCGTCCGCAAGTTCAAGCTGGATTTCGTCAGGTATATACTCCACTGTTTCTACCTCGGGTACTCTGACACGCGCTGAGCTCTCCACGCTCTTCCTCTCCTTGCTCATTGGAGGAGATCTTTGTAAATCACTCTTCTTAAAGGAGTCCATGATGTCCTCTTTAACTTGTACTTTCCCACGTGTAGTGTTCTGAGCCAAGTGGTAACCCTCTCCTCGTGCGTCTGACCGCCTTCATAATTTTTGCGGTCGGCGCCGACCATCAGGCCTTCACCCGATCGGAATCGACGTTGGAATTCACTCTTGCGGGCTTATTCACCTGGGTTATATCTTGAATTAGATCGCACATATTCATTCTTAATAAAAAAAAGGCTGAATAGTACTTAGAGAGAGGCAATTTAAAGAAATTAGAGACACCTAGTCCTCGAAAACTCTAATAGCGTCAGGATGGGAAAAAAAGCCTAGTGCCCAATAGAAAGAAAAAAGAGAAGGGTGTTCACCCAAGATAAGATGAAGAAAGGTGAAAACACCAGCTCGGGAACCCCCGGGGTTGCTAAGCCCCGTACTCACTAGATGTGAGCCACTGAGGGAATTAATAAAATTACTATTATTAATAATAATTATATTGTTATTATTATTATTATTAGTAGTATTAATATTATTATTATTATTATAATTATTATTATTATTGTTATTGTTATTATTATTATTATTATCATCATCATCATTATTATTATTATTATTATTATTATTATTATTATTATTATTATTATTATTATTGTTGTTGTTGTTGTTGTTATTACTATTATTATTAATTTTTTTAAGGGGGAAAGGGTTTATATCCTACGTGTGGGACTCCCCTTGATGCTGCCAATACGGCTCTTATCATCAAAGTGTATACCGACTAAAACCCGCGCTCTCACATATTGCTGCACTCCACCCTGGTTCCGCTTTCGCATTACTTCAGGGGGGATACTTATTATATAGACTCCTTAAGCTCGGGAAAAGAATTATTTCTCGAAATATCATGACGATTTTTGTTTAAACTGTAAAAACAATTCTTACACTTTACATACTTTTTATCTTCAAATTTATAAAGAAATTATTTTATTAAAATACAAATCTACTTTCTGTTGTATTTATTAAGGATTATTACTTTCTTAGTACAAATCCTTAATTATTTCATGATTTACATTCTATATATAAAGAATAAGAGCCAGTGATAAAACATGTATGTTAATCTGTCTACCGATTCTGCTTTTATAGCAATTTATTAAGCTATAATATTTTTTTGAATTTTATAGGCGATAAACCTGAATATCTAAAAAATCCAGGTATATATATACATATACCTGAATAATTATAGAAATTCCTTTAATAAAATAATATGTACAGTAATAATAAGGATATATCACTTTAATAAGAGTATAACACATTCTTATAACCACAAATCTCTGTGACCTTTTAAAGTTGTTCTACACCATAGCCGATAGTTAAAGCCTAATTAATCATAGTGCCCATGTTACTCATCTTCTAGCTGGGCAAAAAATAAAACAAGGCATCAAAGATTCCTGCCTCATTACCTTAAAGAAGGAACGAAAACACAGGTACGTACACAAGTATATACACATATACCTGAATAAGGAAAGAAATTGCTTTAATAAAATATAATGTATAGTAATTATTACGGTATAAAACATAAATATTTCTACAATTTTTCATAAAATCGAAGCTATTTCGTAATATCTAAATGCATATTGTTGCAAAAGATATTATTTATTTAACATGTTTGTCAACTGCTTAAAACAAACAAGAGCATATAATTACTTAATTTGTTTAATAAATCGTTGAAAAATATCAGTTTATCTTCAATCTTATATGGAATATTTGTTCTGTAAACAATATCAATAATTAAAAATAAAGATAAAAATGAAAGATACACACACACACACACACACACACACACACACACACACACACACACACATATTAAGTAAAACTGTACACTATAAGAATGTACGTTTCTGTTATATTACGAATAAAATGTCTATAAAATATTTATTTACAATTTAATAAAGCAATGAATTACATAATGTGGCATATATTTATTGACAAATACAACTTATAAATTATTGAAATAATTGTAAAGCTATTAAATAATAAAAATGTTGTATTCCAGCCTAAAGAATAAT
The DNA here is from genome assembly GCA_022606455.1 of Callitettix versicolor. Lineage (NCBI taxonomy): Eukaryota > Metazoa > Arthropoda > Insecta > Hemiptera > Cercopidae > Callitettix > Callitettix versicolor. Next base: position 83,072 of record JAJIZJ010000209.1, read on the forward strand.
TAACAAAATAAAATTATTCAGTTTGCAAAATAATAAAATAATAAGTGTCTTTACATTCGTTCAAGTTGTCGTGCGTATTGTTATGAATAACAAATTATTAACACATAACAAGAGTGAACGACTTTAAAATCAAAAAAGCTCGATAAAAATATCAGTCTAAATAATGTGCATATTTATTGTTGTTCAATTATAAATTTTTGACCTTTTTACTATAAAAATGAACGTATAATCATTTACGCCTGAATATAGATACATTTCTTTCTTTAAATATCATAAGATATACTAAAACGGAAGAACAATATTATTTTACTGAACTATTTATGTTGCATCAGCTGAGGTTTATTGCTAAATTATTAAGTTGTGATCCCAAACTTAAATTTCATACTAAATCATCCAGTCATAATATCAGGTTATCTTCATCCAACATAGGATTATTAATCTTTGAAAAGACGCTGATGAGATAAAAAAATTCAAACAAAATTAGTGATAAAAATCATTCAATTTATAATTAATGAAATACATTTATTGACTTTTTACCTTTATGAAGGAACGTACACACATGTACGTTCACAGGTATGCACAGATATACCTAAGTAATGAAAGAAATTGATTTAATAAAATATTATGTACAGTATTTTTTACAGGGTAATACATAAACACATAAATAATTCAAAAATTTTACAACAATTATCGAAGCTATTTCGTAATATCCAAGTACATATTGTTGCATTTGCTGATATTTATTAAAGATTTATTAAACAATTATGAGCTAAAAATTATATAATTTGATTAATAAGTCATTGAAAAATATCAGTACATCTTCAATTTTCTACGGATTATTCCTTCCTGTACACAATTTAAGTAATTAAAAAAAAGATAAAAATGAAAGGTACACATACACACACATACACACACACACACACACACACACACACACACACACACACACACACACACACACAAACACACATTTTAACATATTTTGTTTTAAAAATTGTCCATACCAAATTTAATCTCAATTGGTCCATTAGTTAAAGTGTGATAGAATAACAAACAAATAAACAAAAGCAAACTTTCAGAAATATAATATGATTACCTGTTACCCGTCACGTCTTTGCCCGCAATCGTAATATACATTAAAGATCACGCATCACCGTGTTAGGACCAACAACCGTTTCAGTTAGCTTAAGGTGAATTTCTTTTTTAAAATAAAGGTATTTTTTAACGCACCACCGTGTTACTTAAGTATGGAGTACTCTTTAAAAAAATTATGGCTTTTTCCTGCATCACCGTATTAGGCCCAACAACCGTATTAGTTAGGTTTTGCAGTACTCTTTTTTAAAAAATAAATTAAGTTTTTTTTAATGCATCACCCCGTTAGGCCTGACAACCATGTTAGTTAACTTATAGAGTATTCTTTTAAAAAAAATATAAAGATTTTTCACGCATAACCATGTTAGGCCTAACAACCGTGTCGGTTACGTCACTGTGGCTATGTATTTCGAAATGGACCAGCCCCTAGCCGTAGTTTAATTAAAGTTCATGCCCAGCCCTTTTTCACGTTACTTGCCCAGTCCTACGCCGGTCCAGTCCTTGCCGACGTAGCCAGGGTGCGTTAATCTATGTCCACCGTTTAAGACTAACACGGATAGTGCGTGATATAAGCATTTCGAATTACATCTATCTATGACCTCTACCCAATCTCCCTCTCTCACGCTCTCTCTCTCTCTCTCTCTCTCTCTCTCTTCTCACACACACACACACATGGATGTATAGGTAGATGAATAATTTTTTTTTAAATAATGATAATAATCGATTATGACTTTTTATTAATTATCGATTTCACACGGAAGATCTAGTACAATTCCTAAAAACGCTATTTTGTCTTTGCGACTCGCGCAGCACTCGATCAAATTACTAAATTTGAAGCGGGTACATCTTTTCCTGCAGCAGATGAAATCGTTGACTCCTAACTTTTACACAGGCAGTCTGGCAATATTCAATTCTATTTGTACTTTTCGGCAGCGACAATGGAAGCAGGAAAAAATTGGCAGATTTTGCAAGATAGTCCGCCTACTTGGCGTTCTGGTGCGACGAACCATTTCAGTTCGCGATAATAATGAGTTTTTGGCTGTAGAAAAATAAAGGTTATACATTGTTATACATGCAACATGCACTTTGCGGTCGACAAGTAACCGCAGGCCTACATAATTGCGTATTAGTAGGCCTGTTGCAACCATGTCGTGGAGAAGGAAAGAAGCATTGAAAAAATACAAGGCAGACATAATACAAGTGATCACTAGGAAAACCGAATTGTTTCACTCTGT
>JAJIZJ010000254.1:0-47500 GCA_022606455.1 Callitettix versicolor
AGCGTTTCCAAGAAATCCGTGAAGACGTTGAAGATGAACGCCCTGGACGCCCCAGCTCATCAACAACCGATGAAAACGTGGAAAAAGTGAAAGAAATGGTTATGAACAAACGCTGAATCACAATTAGAGAGGTCGCTGATGATGTTGGCATAACGATTGGATCACGTCATGTCATTGTTTCCAATGTTTTGTGTATGAAACGCGTGGCAGCAAAATTCGTTCCAAAATTGTTGAATTTTGAACAAAAACAGCGGCGAATGGAAGTTGCTCTGGAATCACTAAATGAAGTCAACGACGATGCAGAATTACTGAAACGTATTATAACAGGTGACGAAACATTGGTTTACGGATATGACGTCGAAACTAAGACTCAATCATCCCAGTGGAGGCATTCTGGCTCGCCAAGACCGAAAAAGGCTCGACAAGTGCGGTCGGTTATGCTCACTGTGTTCTTCGATATTAAAGGCATAGTGCATTATGAATTCCTGCAACCAGGTGAAACGGTCAATAAGGAATACTACCTACAAGTTCAACGCCGTTTTCGTGAAGCAATCTGAAAAAAACGCCCGGATCTGTGGAAAAACATTTCATGGCTTTTGTACCACGATAATGCACCAGCTCACACTTCATTACTTGTTCGTGAATTTTTGGCCAAAAACAGTACTGTAACGATGCCCCAGGCTACATATTCCCCCGACATGGCTTCGTGTGACTTTTTCCTATTTCCAAAAATAAAGAGAACCTTAAAGGGTAGTCGTTTTACAGCCGTAGATGACATTAAAAAAAAGGCTATCGGAAAGATCGTGTTTGAGAAGTGTTTGAGGATTGGAAGAAGCGCTGGCACAAGTTCATAATCTCCAATGGGGACTATTTTGAAGGCGACAACATCAATGTAGAAGAATAAATAAATATTTTGTTCAAAAAATTATAAGTCTCGTTACTTTCTGAACACACCTCGGATATATAATATTTTATTACCTATTTTAAAATAATTTCACAATTTTGTCAAAATTTGTCAAATCAGAATCATAGATTGTAATAGTAACTTACATTATATAAATGGTCTAAATGTACAGTATATTTAAGTTATTTTTATTTCTGTAAAGTATAATGAATTAAATTTTAATTAGAGAGTGTACATTGTAGAGATAAGCTATATAGGAGCCATGATGGTAAAACCTAAGACCCAGGACCTAAAAATTAGCATTGATCCTGACTTCTACATCACTTTTGGATGGAGGGGGAAATTATATGCATATATATATATATATATATATATATATATATATATATAAACTTTTATATGCAGCCACTATGCAGAAGCCTTTTTTGTATACCTAATACCTGAATTATTTTTATTAAGTTCTCTCAGAGCTTATATATATATATATATATATATATATATAATCATTTGATCAGGTTTAAGTATAGCAACATGTTCACAGATTTTCCGTATTAAGGATATGGTTCACAAGGACGGAGTGTTTAATATTGAAAGTGACCTTAACGGAAATTGAGCTATAATTCATTCTGGATGACCATATTTCCAACGCAACCCCACACCACTTATTAGCCCCCTTTTGATATGGGGCTTCTAAACACGCACGTGGTAATAATATAAAATATTTTTAATGTGAAAGAATAAATAGTGAAGTTGAAATTTCAGTTCTAAAAATATTTACAATTTAGCAAAATAATACTATAGCGAATATTTATTGAAAATTAAGCGGCAGTCATGAGTGTGTGTGTGTGTGTGTGTGTGTGTGTGTGTGTGTGTGTGTGTGTGTGTGTGTGTGTGTGTGCGATGTTAAAAAGTTGGACAAAATCTTTTATAGACTGTATGGTGTAAGGTACCGTCACTACCCAAAGTGAGGGACTCAAGTTAAGTTCAAAATATTGCTACCCTCTAAAAAGCCACCAAAAGCATTCCTCTTATGCAAACCACCCTACAGAACCGCCGCCAGACATTACTTCGTGGGAAGGTGGACTGGCTGCCCACCTGTCCGGCTACAACGTTGGCTCTCCTTTCTTCAATTTCAATCCTCAGCCTCTTTATGACCACGGTGGTGAATCCTATAATGGCCCTCCATTTTGTTAGGTTATAACTAGCAGACGTGCTGCAGTATGATGCTCTGCTTTTCACAACTAGAAGTTCACTAAACCACCACGCACACTGATATAAGAATAGCGGCATTCCCACAATACTTCTTGCACTGGGCAACTTACATTACTTTCTGAACAGCCCTCATGTATTATATATTGTTACATTATTACTTTTTTAAGCTTTGAAATTTAGAAAATACTGAAATACTTGTTTCATTATTTACGTTTTAAGTTACTAATTTTTTAATTTAAAACAAAATTTAAATACAATTCCCTTTTTAACGCCTCTAGGAAATTATATTGTGGGAAATGTTGAAATACGTGTATCATTATTTCTGTTTTAGTGTACTCAAGTTACGATTCAAGAAAGTACGACCGAAAACATATTAAAAAAATATTATATCCGCTGTTTACCAATTTAGGGTTTGTATATTGGAAAATTTCTTCTTGGAACACGATTACATAACAATACAAAGGTATTCAAAAAAAATTTCTGTTACTGAACCAAAAATAAAAATCTTGAAACATGTTTTCCCTTCCTTTTTATTATAGTTACGATAATTGTTCGAAAACACGATTAATTAACATAGCTAGTTTTTAACAACATAATTTGAAACTTATTACAGACTATCAGCTGATCATTACGAATTAATACGTATAAAAACAACTGTTTTTTTTACTATTACATATTTATTAAAATTAAATTAACGATTCATTTCATATATTTAAATCGGTCAAGCTTCTCCGTAGTGTAGTGGTTATCACGTGCGCCTCAAAAACGCAACGTCCTCGGTTCACACAGGAAAGTTTAATTATTATAAATTTAACATGAGACTTCAACGCGCAAAATATACATATCTAAATATATAAAAGATTATAATTTAAAGTGCAACAATTGTTTTCAAAACTAACTTCGATCTATTCTTGTTAGTACCTAAATATTTTCTTCATTTGTAGCCTAACATCATTATAAACAATAATCTACATGAATTATTCTCAGCTAAAATGCAATTCTATGCACTTTTTTTATCATTTTAGATATAGAGAACAGCGACAACAATAGAGCCCTGACCACATGGTGGTGGCTGCCTAATTCTGACAAGTGTGCATGCACTATCTGCGTATTCCCAACATACGAATATTTTCCCTCCTGAGAAGAGGTAACAGGTTGTGTATTATACAGCGAACTTGAGGCAATAATTTTAGCAAAATACATAGCGCTCGGCCGACAGGGCTTAAAACCCCTAATCTGTACTCAGAGGGTTTTCGTAACATCAAGTTTGTCAATACTCTCAGCAGAAAACTTTTTTCTTAATAAGTGATTTCTCAAACTGTTAATCTATCTCAAATAAAGAAATCAGAAATTAAAAAAAAGGTCTCTGACGGCATCATTGTCGCAACCATATTTTCCTGTGTAATGCTGCCTATCAGATATGTGTGCAGATTCATCCTGTTCTCGTTGAATCTATAACAGCCGAAAAATACGTGTTCCGCACATTTCTCCACTGCTGGAAGATAGAGGGGAAAAGCCGGGTCTGTTTCCAGGAAATGGAACAGGTAGCTCGGAAGTAAATCAGTCTAGTTAGAACCTGTGTGATGTAAACGTTCACCTCTTCATGCTCCCTGTTGCACCAATCCTGGATGTTGCTTATGAGTTGGTGTGTCCATCGTCCTTTGCTGATTCGTCCCACAGCGCTGCCAGGTACCCAGGCTCCGATTTCGCTTCGCTTTCATTGCACTGCATGACTATACCTCTGATCAGCAGCTCCTTGCGTTGGTAGAGCCTCGCTCTTTTATTGGCTATTACTCCATTGTGGGTTCGCCAACTATTACGCATGCAGCGACGTAGGAAACTGTTCTATAAGCAACTTAAGACACGCAGCGATGACCGTCGGTGCACCGTTCTGATCTTGCGCGCATAGATCGCAACCATCATAGTCTGACTCCAGCGCTCCGTAAAGGAGCACTGAACTCACTATTCCGGACAGGAGTCGACGGCACGCCTATCTTTGATATCGGATCGGCATGAGTCTGAAGAGCGCTCCTACCACATTCACCACCTTTTCATTAGCCTCCTGGAGATGTTCTTTGAAGCAGAGTCTTGCTTCAACCCTCACTCTAAGGTCGAAGGGCTGGAACGGAACTTATCTGCATATCTCCAACTGTAAACGTTATTGTTTCTTACTTTTTCTTGATGGTCACGAGTACGACCACAGACTTATGATTGACGAGCTGCAGACCCATGTGTGTGTGTGTGTGTGTGTGTGTGTGTGTGTGTGTGTGTGTGTGTGTGTGTGTGTGTGTGTGTGTGTGTGTGCGTGCGTGCGTGTGTGTGTGTGCGTGCGTGCGTGTGTGTGTGTGTGTGTGTGTGTGTGTGTGTGTGTGTGTGTGTGTGTGTGTGTGTGTGTGTGTGTGTGTGTGTGTGTGTGTGTGTGTGTGTGTGTGTGTGTGTGTGTGTGTGTGTGTGTGTGTGTGTGTGTGTGCGCGCGCGCGCGTGTGTGTGTTTGAAATCTGAAGTCGAAATAAATAAAATGAACGCTTGTTTATTATATTTTAATGAAAACGAAATTGTTATAACGTTTTAACAATGATGAAAATTAAAGGCAATCTTACTTGATCCTCTTAATTGAAATAATTCAGTTAATATATGTTTTTCTCAATAAACATTGATGTACACCAAAAAGTTAGAGAAGTTTGATAATCTTATTAGTATTTAATTTATGATTTTCTTGTAGCTTTTGTGGGAGTTGAAAATTATGAAACTTTGTTTGTTAGAATAAAACAATTTCACTTGGAAAACATTCTTTAACATTGTTATGCAAAAAGCGCAACCTCACTTAATATTTTTCTTAATATTCCAATTATGCTTTCTACTGGAGTTTTCTTATTAATAATTTTCGATTATTAAATAAATTGAAAGAAAAAATAAACTTTGATGGGCGTCGATTTTTTTTACTACCTCTCGAACCGTAAATCCCTTTAATTACAAAATTGGTACAGTGACTTGAGTTATGATTTTTAATACGATCAAAATACGATTAATAGATTTTGAAAAAATATTAAAATTTGAACGTAGCACTCTAACTGCATTTTTCCGTAATTACTTAAATTTGATACAGTTTGTGCAATATTTTTCACTGTTTATTTTTAACATAACGTCGCCGTTAATATTATCTTAAACTTGACTTTAATAACGCATCGCAATATTACACATGCCTAACAGGTAAAAAGGTCGTCAAAACACATGCACACATAAAGACAGTAAACAGTTACACATAAAAATATAATACTATAACAATTTGTTTCTTCCAATTGTCACAATGTTTATAAGAACGTTTACACTAATGATTTGACCTATATTTGTCCACGCAGAAATAAATAAAATAAAAGCCACCAGGGTAACATAAAATATAGCACATGTTGTGCAGTTTTTTCGTTTTGTTTACGAAGCCTGCAGTTATAACACTGCAGTACAGGTCATGTTGTAAACACAAGTAAGCTATACACATTGTTTTTAATTAAATAACAATGCAGCAAAGCTATTCTCCTGTTTTTAAATCATATTTTTAGTTGAATTTCAACAGGAAAATAAGCTATTCCTTATTTCTTTGTTCAGTGTTCTTTTGGATTAATGGAACTTTAATTATTACTTAATCAGTTTACGTTTATTGCTATAAAACATTTCAAATTTTATTTCAAAAAAATATAATACTTTTACACTAACATATTCTTCAATTTTTATTTCGTACTTTATATTATTGTGTATCTTATTTATTTGTTCTCAATTGATTCACTCTTAGAAGTTACTTTTTTCAATAGTCAATCTTACAAATTCTGCACCAAAAATAACTACAATTCAGTTATAAAAATGCTTAATAAATAAACGTTTTATTAAGAAAACTGCTTTTAATATTTCATTGCTACCGGCAATATTACTTGTAAGCCTTACTCTAATATTGCACGTATTGACAATATTGTTACATAAATATCTTCACGTGGAAGAGCGAATTCTTTTTAACATCGGTTATACGTTCTTCTGCATACAATAGCAATGTCTACTGCCTGCAATAACATATTTCATTGCAAAGATTCTAATACGATTATATGCTTATTTCAATATGTCATAAAACCTTCCGATATAAAATTCGTTGCAGAGAATAATAAAAGATTCATGCAAGAAAGATAATGGTTGTCAGAGCGGAAGTTATGGGAAAATGAACTACATTAAATAAAACTTTTATACAGTTATATATTGGATATTAAATTACAGTTGGCAAATATACAATAATGTAAAAAAACACAATAAATAATTAACAATTATTTAGTTTGTCATTAAATGAATTATTATATAAATAATTTCAACACATAAATGGGGTAAAATATACATATTTTTTATTATTATATTTATTTATTTTTTTAATATAATAATAAAAAATAAATATTATAAATAATATTATCATATTATTATACTAATCAACCTTATCAAAATTACACTTCAAAACACTCAATCCAGAGTGAAATTCCGAGGGAAAGTTTCAGAACCTTTCGAGGTTAAAACAGGATTAAGGCAAGGAGACAGTCTTTCTCCCTTACTCTTCAATTACGTGTTGGAGAAAATCATCAGAGAATGGAGCAAGAGTACTGGACAGATAAAAATAGGGACAAGAATCAGACCTAACTGCCTGGCCTTTGCAGACGATCTAGCATTCCTCTCAAATAGTTGGGAAAACAAATCGCTGAAAATCATAGCAAGAAGGGTCGGCTTACAGATATCCTTCGAAAAGACGGAATTAATGCCGACTAAAAAGTCGGAACAAAAGTCTATAAAAATAGAAGGCGAACGAATAAAGATAGTGGATAATTTTAAGTATTTGAGAGAAAATATCACTAGAAACATAGCCGAAAAACTAGCAATAAAAATAGAACGAACAAATTAAAGAAGGCCCTAAAGTTAACTTGGGGAACGGATAAGAAAAAGTCGCTTTCCATAAAGTCGAAAATCAGATATAATACGGTCACAAGACCGGAAGTGACTTATGCCGCAGAAACTTTATTTAACCTAAGAAGCCGAAACAGAACAGAGGAGCTTCAAAAAGTGGAAAGAAAAATATTGAGAACCATTATCAACAAAAAACACATGGTAGAAGGAACATACAGACTGCTGCCAAGTTCAGCCATCTATCAGGATAATGAACATCTGTTAGATAATATTAGAAAGAGGAGACTGGCTTTTTATGGACACCTAATAAGGCTACCAGAAGAAAGACTGACGAAGAAACTCCTAAATTAATAACTCAAGATGAAAGTAAAGAATGAGTGGTTTAAGGAAGTGGAACAGGACCTAAAAGAATTAGGGATAACGGAGGAATGTCTGAAAGAAGGAAGGAAAAACCAATTCTTAGTAATAAAAACACTAGATTAAAATTTAAAGAAGGAACAAAAAGAGTTGCCTTTTACTCGGAGAAAGTTAGACTACAGAAATATATAAAACTGAAAAAGTATTGGGAGAATCTCAAAAACCTAAAAGAACCAAAGTTGAAAGCCCAAAAGAACCAAAATTGACTAAATGTGCACCATTGAGGGATAAAAAAAAGTAAGTGAATTTTCCTTCTTATGTTTTTTATTCCAGTAATAAATAACTAAAAAATTGTGTATTACAAATATCATTTAAGAAACTTTGATTATGTAATTTTAATTAGTTAATTAGTAATTTATTTTTAAAACTTTCGTAAGTTAATATATTTTTCAAAAATTTTATTTTTATTTTATTCGATTTGTGCAAAACAATCAATAGACAATATTCAAGCGGTAAGTTTTCATGTGTGTGTGTGTGTGTGTGTGTGTGTGTGTGTGTGTGTGTGTGTGTGTGTGTGTGTGTGTGTGTGTGCGTGTGTGTGTGTGTGTGTGTGTGTGTGTGTGTGTGTGCGCGCGTGCGAGTGCGGCAAGTGCGCGCGTGCGCGCGTGCGTGCGTGTGTGCGCGCGTGTGTGTGTGTGTGTGTGTGTGTGTGTGTGTGTGTGTGTGTGTGTGTGTGTGTGTGTGTGTGTGTGTGTGTGTGTGTGTGTGTGTGTGTGTGTGTGTGTGTGAGAGAGAGAGAGAGAGAGATCGTATTTAATCATCCATAAAAACTAGTTAGAATGTTAGAATCGGCAAAAATTTTGAAGGTGTTGAGACTTACAATGATAGTCGTTCTAACGTGCAATTACAGTAATGAAAAACAAATTTAATTCTAACTTAAAATTATTCAAAAATGGCGAATCCGAACTGTAATAGTAGTTACCATTATGCCTTTTGCAGGGAGTTGAGTTGTCAAGAAGAATTAAATTGATAGATATTAGTTTGCGTTGGATCACTGGATTTGTGCTTTCATCCGCAAGTGAGATTACAGAACCCGAGTATCATCTGTCAATTTCAGAGATGATGAAACAGTAATATATATGTGTCGGTAAATTGTTCTCCATGCCACAACACTTGTGTGTGCGTTTGGATAGAATCGGCAATCACTTTAAATCATTGTCGATTGTTTCACTATAATACATTATTGTTAAATCCATTTTGAATAATTTTTCTACCTTTACGTTGACATTTAAAGTGAATTTCAATTGAAAAATGATCTATTTAACGGCAATCATAGTACAATCCAGAATGAAAACCTTGAAATGAAAGCCTTACTTGACTTTTAGATCACTTTCTGGGATGGGTGGGGGCGTTAACAAATAATATATCTTATATTTTCTACAAGGTGTTTATGAAACAAGGCACTAAACTTCTAAAAAGGATTTCTTACATAAAAAGAAATAAAATAGTTCCTATAATTGAATATTTTGTGTTTTACAAGTAAAACATTATAGCCGTAGAAATATATAATATATTGAGTTCAGATTTGGCATACGAATTTTGAATTTAATGTTTTCAAAATTTGCAAGTATAATAATTACTGTATTTGTATTACTTTCGTAAAACATTAATGTTACCATTCAATTATAACACACAAAAAAAAGGTGGCAGTGGCATGACTGCCGACAGAAGTGACTACTTCTTATCACGAGTTATGGCTATATATTTTACACCACAAACTAAAATTTATAGTCGATTTTCAAAATCATGAGTACATTCATTTCAGTTTAATATATTTCTAAATACAATATTATATGATTTTATGGTTTTTTTGCCAAGACATAGATTTTTGCTAATTGACACTAGAATAGGCTATAACTGACCATAGGAGAAGCACGGAGTCCCAAATGTATTCCTGCTACTCTTAATATCTGACCCTGTGACTTATTAATTGTCATTGTAAATGCCAACTTCAATGGAAACTGCAATATTTTAGTTTGGAAAGGCAGGTTGTTTGGAATTATAAGATTGTTTCAATTAAAATCATTGCAAATATAAGCTTATAAACAATAATTTTATAATAAATAATAACAGGGATTCAGATTTTTAAAACGGGAATACATCTATGTCCATCTCAGGTACCTAAACCATGTTCATTTTAAATTTCATCTCAATTGGTCCAGTAGTTAATGTGTGATTGAATAACAAACAAAAACACACACATAAACTTTCAAATTTAAAATATTATATTAAGAAGTATAAAATATTATTAAAACGTCACTGTTGTAGCCTACAGTTAACACATATCACAAAACTGAATACTAAATAATTCAGCTGCACTGGGTAAGTAGTATAATGTAGTATAATGGCATTTAAATATTTATTATTCACACCTACCAATATATAATAACGTATAAAACGTCACTGTTACACAGTTAACACTTGTCATAAAACTAAATACTAAATAAAGTTGGACTGGGTAAGTAGTATAATGGCATTTAAAATAATTTAAATATTTATTATTCACACCTACCAATATATAATAAACGTATAAAACGTCACTGTTACACAGTTAACACTTGACACAAAACTAAATAATTAAGTTGGACTGGGTAAATAATATAATGGCGCGTACAAGTTTTCACTTCGAAAATACATTTTAAAACAAAAAAATATATAAGCGTGACGGCAAACTGAATTTTTCCCGTGAAAAACATATATCCATACCCCGCCATAAGAAGTATTCACTTTAAAAGCTTTTCTCTTTCAAATACAAATACATTTTTTTCAGTTTTTCTAAAGTCATATATCATTTTGGTGATATTTCCAAAATTTAAAGATTCCATTGAATTAACATTTATACGGAACGCAAAAAACGGGTTAGCAATAATAAAAAGAAACGGAGAACAACCTCCTGAATGACCCAAGGCATTGAAATGTAGTAAAGTATCAATAACACAAGATACCACTTTAACCTGAAAAAAAGAGGGCAAGCCTATTTCACGAAAAATGTCAATCTACCAAGACCACGCACCCATTCAACTCGGTATTAGGCCTTAGCTTAGATTATGAAATTCAAATACTGTCTACAAAAAATACTACGAAATACGCTAGCTATTAATCCGAATAACGAGACATTTTATTTCATTGCCAATTAAAGAATTTTTTTATCTATACAGTTTCCCAACTTAATATAATAAAATTAAACTATGGAATCATCTATTGCAAATTTTATATAAATGTATCGAATAAATAAAATCTTGTAATTTTATTGTTTTTTATTTACCTTTTTTTTCTTTTTTTAAGCCCACATTGGAGCACACACAGTCAATTAAGTCTTTTGGTTTTTCTGCGTTTTCCCCAGTATTTTTTTAATCTTATTGATCTCTGAAGTCTGAGTTCTTCCGAATATACTACGTTTCGTGGACGTTTTTCCCTAAACTGTAATTGGGTGTCCTGACTTTTTAAGATTACTTTTTCCCTTTTTCCTGCCTCTTTCCTGCTCCTTGGTTATTCCTAGTTCCTCAAGGTCCTGTTCCAGTTGTTTTTAAAGTCCTCCTTCAACCAGTTGTTCTTAACTTTACACTTCAGTTGGTAGTCCAATAATCTCTTCGTAAGTCTACTCTCCGGTAATCGAGTCAGGTGTCCAAAGAAGGCCAATTTTCTTTTCCTAAAAATGTTAGGGAGCTGCTCGTTGTTCCGATACAAGATTGCATTCGGCAATAGTCTGTACTGTCCCCCCAAATGTTTCTTGTTAATAATTGGTCGCAGTACTCTCCTTTCCATTCTCTGGAGCTCCTTCGTTCTATTTTGGCTCTTTAGATTAAATAGGGTCTCTGAGGCCTTTTAATATACATTAGTTTAAATTTTTTTCAATTTTTATCAATTTTTCAATTTTAAACCTAGTGGAAAACACCTTCCAAAACCGAGAAACGACTTTGCTATATTATTTTTTCTGGTTCCAGGTGTCCAAAACATATCTTCTCATGCATGAAATTTGAAAAAAATCTAACCCCATTCGCTCATGAGTATTTTATACCCCCTAAATCCTCTCGTATCCTGTATCTGGTTTTACATATTTGAAAATACGGCAACACAAGTTCAACTTGTAGCATTATATTACAGGAAATCTCAAGTCACTGAGAGTAATGTTATCCCTTACTATATGCTTGATTTACGCGTATAATTACAAGGGTGAAGATTTATTTCATCCCTTATTCTATGTATCAGACGGCCCAGGTAAGTAATAAAGCATGATAATTTATAATCCATTATTTTTTCATCGACAATTTTGACTGTACATCTGACTACGTGTCCAGCCTCTACACGATCGCTGTAAAATGAAATACAAATTTCTTGAAATATTGCTTCTTTTCTTTTAATATAACTTAATTGAAATTATGGAAAAAATTAACTTTATTTCATAAAATTAAGCGTCATCTAAGTGTCAAAAGCTTTTTTTTAACTTGCAAACATTTAAAAAATACCATTGGGTTAGGCGTGTCCGATGTGGACAAAGCATTGGTTAGCACTGCTTCGAACTTGCTCACCTGTAGTTCGTAGGTTTGAGACTGGAATTACTGCCGTAGGGTTTTCTTCTTGTTGTTAATGTCCTTATTAGTCCAACCATTACAAAATATAACAAAAAAAGTTATCTAATTTGAAATAATTTATTCAAAAACATTATACAAATTTTCTTATTTAAATGTTTCCACAAAAAATATGTTGTTCGGAAATTATAAACTAAAAACACAACCGAGAATTGCCCTTAATTCTCGAAATCAGTTTGTCAGTTTTTTCTAGAAAATTTGGCCATATACGAAGATACATAATTTTTTTATTACAAAGTAAGTAACACTTCTTAAAACACGTATCTTTATAAACGACCAAATTTAAGCAGAATTTGATTTTATGTTTTTCATTAAAAAAATCAATTTTGGTATTTTTAAAACTTGCAAATACTGATTGTCTTGGTATGTTTCGATTCTAAAAGCTTATATTTGGACATAGACAGACATCCATCTAAATTAAAATCACATTTTGGATACGAGATGCTTGAAATCTGGCAGATTCATCAAAATTGCATCATTGATTTGTTTCATATTCTCCATGCTTTATACTTTGTTAGTTTGTGTTTTATGCAAAACAAACATTTTATGATGCAGAAATGTTATTTGTTTTGTGCACTATAATCGTTTTGTTTTACGGGAAGATTATTATTATTGTTGGGATTATTTTTCTAAAAATTTTAAAATAAGTTCGAAATTTCTGTATTTACTAAGACTCATTACAAGTTGTATTATTTAAATGAAATCTGAATTATAATTAAAATTATATTCAATTTTAACGATATGCAATAACTCATTAGTGTTAGGATTTAAAAAATTGTTATTTTAGTTATTAGTTTTAAATATTATAATAAGGTCACAGCAAAAAAAAAAAAATGAACACTATTGATAAAGACAAAAAAAAAAAAAAATTACGAAACTGCTGACTTACTGCCTGTTGCAATAAGCAACAAGGTATGTAGAACAGCAGTTGAAATAAAAGCTCGGGGAAGAAGTAGGGCGGGGACAGACGATTCTGTGGGGACCCAAAGGACTATACGTCGGGACGCACAACAGGAGAACATTCCAGTCGAGCGGTGCTGGGAAATCGGAGAATCGGTAATGAATGTAAGTAGACACAGTTTGTGTACACTTCTTTCCCTTTTCACCTTTTTGTTTAAATACATTGGGACATATTTCGGGGGGAAATTTTAAAGAATAATAAACACGTGTTCATACGTGTTCTTGGGGTTGCCATCAACCGTACTTGTAGCTGTAATAAGATACAATTAATGTAATACATTTAAATATATTAAAGGAATTTTTCTTGAACTACCGATAATTAATTCTATAGAGGACCCGAGTTAGAAGAGATCTCGAACTCCAAAATTAGTAAAATTATTTTTAAAATTTTTTAAACTAATAATATACTGAATCGGTGTCCGACAAGGAGATGGACTCTCTCCATTGTTATTTAATTGTGATCTAGAAAAAGTAGTTAGAGAGTGGAACGTGAATACGCATAGTGGAATCAGACTAGGAACTAAGAACAAAGGCATTAAGGTAAATTGTTTGGCTTTTGCTGATGACATGGCCTTACTAGCTGAGACATTGGAAGAAGCTAAGGAACAGACTATTGAACTCCAGAAGCAAGCGTTAAAAATGGGACTTAAAGTTTCATTTGAAAAGACTAAAATATTGACAAACATACAAAAACCACCAAAATAGCTTCACGTGGGAGAACAATACATTGAGATAGTCAAAGAATTCAAATACCTTGGGGAATGGATCAGCTGGAACGCCCTAGAGAAAAAAGCTATAGAATCTAGGAGAAATAAAGTTGAATTAGCCTTTCAACTTACCAAAGACACATACAACAAGAAGTCCCTCTCCTGGAATACAAAGATAAGGCATTATCATGGGGAATGAAACCAGAAGCCTTATATGCAGCTGAAACATTATCTCTCACCACCCAGGGCCCGCTTGAAAGGCTGAAGATCAAAGAAAGAAAGATATTACAAAAAATCTTAGGCCCCAAATTCCGTAACAACGAATTACTCCACTTCAGGAATGAAACTCTTTACCAAAAAACTGAAACACTATCAGACACAATAAGAAAAAGGAGAATTGATTTTTATGGGCACATCCTCCGAATGGACAAAAATAGAGTAACCAAAAAAAATGTTTGACTACTTTCACAATAAAAGAGCCAAACCACTTTGGTTTAGAGAAACAGAGAAAGACATAACAGAACTATAAATCATTGACACTATGCTCATGGACAAAACAGCCAAAACAATAACCAAGAAGCAACGGTTCCAAGGCGAAGTCAAATCCAAGCGAACGATCCAAATCTCAGACGAAGAATGAAAAGCAAGATCACAACGAATGAAGCAATACTGTGCTACGAGGAACATTAAAAAGTGATTGATTTAGTGTACCCCAAAGTTGGGTGTAACAAATAAAAAACATATATTGAATCGTTATTAATATTATTAACATTATATAAATATAATTAATAAAATTATTTATTTCTAACGATAGTAGTTAAATCGTTAAATAATTAATTTTTTAATAGATTGCAACTGCAATAGTCAACTTTCTACAAACAATAAAACCTGTTTAATCTTTTAAAGAACTACAGCTGCACACGAAATAAAACACGTGCTATTAAATTCGAGCGCCTTGAACACAATGGATTTCCTAACCACTCTTTTAAAAGAAAATAACACCATATAATGGGTAAGAGCATTATTGTAAGAGCTGGCAACACGTCATTGCCGCTAAACGCAGCCCTTTGTTAAGCAGATAAAAAAACCCTTTGGGCATTGTAAAAATGTTAACGAAATCATTTTTTAGCAAACGAAATATTTTTGGATGAATTCCTTTTATAAAATGTGAACACATCTTTGTTATTTATTATTTTACATTACTCATTCGTCGAGTTTTTTTAATTCAGTTCCAACTGACATCATTTAATTTAAATGTTGGTTTATTTGTTTTTTAAACAAATATTTGTTTACAATATTTCAAACAAATATCGTAAAGTTATTCTAGCTACGAAATTTTCCAGTTTTGTACATATGCTTTTGTGAAATATTCTCTTAACTTAATGCACTTACATTATTAAATATCAAGAGAAAACTAAAACCATTACCCGCTTCTTTTGTGCAAAAGTTGCTTAGAACAGATTTAAAATTAATGACGTCACATAATTTATAAAATCTTAAATTTATTATGCTTCATTTCAATCTCGGACAGTAATCGGCTTAGAGAATAAGTCCATAAAAAACCTACGGCTTCGTTTTAACAATATACGATTATACTATAGTTTAGAATAGATTTAAGTTTAATCAGGGTTTCAAGTTTAATAACGTGACTCACTTTTGTCCAACGTGAACTCGATATATATATATATATATATATATATATATATATATATATATATAACGATTTAACTACTATCGTTAGAAATAAATAATTTAATTAATTATATTTATATAATGTAAATAATATTAATAACGATTCAATATATATATATATATATATATATATATATATATATATATATATATATATATATATATATATATATATACCTCGGCAAATAATTTGAAATTTTGTGTATATAGCTTAAAATATATATTTTAAAAATACGCAATAATATTATTATTAATATTTAAATAGCTGAAAAAGATAGGAAGCTGAAATTTGGTAAACAGATAGTTCGTAGCTCTAAACAATATATTTTAGTCGAAGGCCAAACATTTTAAAAAACATATTAAAATATCTTCAAATTATTGACATCAAGAACTTGTGTATGTTTACGAGGTGTGTTCAGAAAAAAAAGAGAATTTTTAAATTTCGCGGGCTTGGAGAGTCCGATTGTCAAACATTTTTTTTTATTACGTTGGTATACATGCCCTTGAAGTATGATAAAACTTTCAGCTGTTTTCATTGTTGACTTTGTCTGTGACAGCCACTAAGGTTAGACGTGTTTTTATGAGCTCGGCGATTTTCGTTTGTTAAAAGAAATGAATCAAAGAATTTGTATCACATTTTGCGTAAAAAATGGGATAAAGTGTGTGAAATGTTAACAAAGGCCTATGGTGAGTCTGCTATGAGTAAAGCAAGAATTTACGAGTGGTATAACCGTTTGCAAGAAGACCGTGAAGACGTTG
This sequence comes from Callitettix versicolor, assembly GCA_022606455.1. Classification (NCBI taxonomy): domain Eukaryota; kingdom Metazoa; phylum Arthropoda; class Insecta; order Hemiptera; family Cercopidae; genus Callitettix; species Callitettix versicolor. The sequence goes on from JAJIZJ010000254.1 coordinate 16,167, forward strand.
AAGATGACGAACGCCCTGGACACATCAACAACCGATGAAAACGTGGAAAAAGTGAAAGAAATGGTTATGAACAACCGCCGAATCACAATTAGAGAGGTCGCTGATGATGTTGGCATATCGATTGGATCGTGTCATGACATTGTTTCCAATGTTTTGTGTATGAAACGCGTGGCAGCAAAATTCGTTCCAAAATTGTTGAATTTTGAAGAAAAACAGCGGCGAATGGAAGTTGCTCAGGAGTCACTAAATGAAGTCAACGACGATGCAGAATTACTGAAACGTATTATAACAGGTAACGAAACATGGGTTTACGGATATGAAGTCTAAACTACGGCTCAATCATCCCAGTGGAGGCATTCTGGCTCGCCAAAACCGAAAAAGGCTCGACAAGTGCGGTCGAAGGTGAAGGTTATGTTCATTGTATTCTTCGATATTAATGGCATAGTGCATCATGAATTCGTGCCACCAGGTGAAACGGTCAATAAGGAGTACTACCTACAAGTTCAACGCCGTTTGCGTGAAGCAATCCGAAAAAACTCCCGGATCTGTGGAATAACAATTCATGGCTTTTGCACCACGATAATGCACCAGCTCACACTTCATTGTTTGTTCGTCAATTTTTGTCCAACAGTACTGTAACAATGCCTCAGCCTCCATATTCGCCAGACATTTTCGGCTCCGTGTGACTTTTTCCTAAGTCCAAAAATAATGAGAACCTTAAAGGGCCGTCGTTTTACAGCCGTAGATTACATTAAAAGCGTATCGCTGAAAGAACTAAAGGCTATCTCAAAGATTGATTTTGAGAAATGTTTCGAGGATTGTAAGAAGCGCTGGTACAAGTGCATAATCTCCAATGGGGACTATTTTGAAGGCGACAACATCAATGTAGAAGAATAAATAAATATTTTGTTCAGAAAATGTATAGTTCTTGTTACTTTCTGAACACACCTCGTAGATAAAGTTACATCATTACATTTCCGTTCCAAAATGTTTAACAGTGAATCCCAACATGTTCAAAATGTGAAACATGACGATTCATTATCTTCTTCTCAATATTATCTGTGAAGTGAATTCATAAAATTTGTTTATTTACTTTTTTGAATTTAAACAACATGTAACGTCTAAAAACTATTGCAGTTTTCCTAATAAATGAGTGTTTCTAGTTGAAAGTAGGTATTTAACTTTTCAATGTTTAAAAATGAATAACATAACTTATTTCATTAACATCAACGTTGTCATACATAATGTAATTAACTACAAAATAAAAGACTATTAAAATATGAAAAATTGTTATTTTCACTAAAAAAATCAGAATGTTTATGAAGGTATTTTCCAGACAATTTTTGGAAGTATTTTGCTACACATTTATGGAGGTATTTTGCCAGACATTATGGAAGTATTTTGCTACACATTTATGGAGGTATTTTGCCAGAAATTTATAGAGGTATTTTGCCAGACATTTAAGAATGTATTTTGTCAGACATTTATGGAGGTATTTTGTTAGACATTTATGGAGGTATTTTGCCAGATATTTATGAAGGTATTTTGCCAGAAATTTATGAACGTATTTTGCCAGACATTTATGGAGGTATTTTGTCAGTCATTTATGGAGGTATTTTGTCAGTCATTTATGGAGGTATTTTGCCAGATATTTATGAAGGTATTTTGCCAGAAATTTATGAACGTATTTTGCCAGACATTTATGGAGGTATTTTATCAGACGTTTATAGAGGTATTTTGCCAGACATTTATGTAGGTATCACTGCCATCATTTTTCTCCTTATTGTCAGGAAATATTGCTTTTTTAAAACCTGAGCATCTGTTTCGGTCAAAAACTGTGTTCAATAAGTAATTTAATTTTGTTGATCTAATAGGCAGTGGTCTGTTGTACAACCTCATTAGTTCAGTAGGTCCGGTATCGTTTTTCGTATTATTTGTGGAACTTCGAAGAACTATAAAAGCTTGATAGTAGCATCCAGGATAATTTACTCGAGTACAATGAACGAATAAATAAATGAACAAAGTCGATTTCTCTTTGTCGATTTATATTATTCTTATTGGTTCTTTAGACATGGAGTATTTTTGTTCGTAAGACTCTAAAAGTGTCCCATTTTGGAAATTGACTTCAGTAACATAGTCTACTACTTTAAAGGATGGCGGTTTTATTCTACAGTATGCATGTAAGCACTTCTGCTGTAGGACGTTTTGTTAAAAGGGCTCATATTCTTGACTTCCTCCATATACGAGTGTCCACGTATTGGGAACATAGCTCTGAAACTGTCAAAACGTGCTTTTATTTGTACTTGTAATATGTAATGAAGCAGGCGCAAAACAGTGCAATTTTCGTGTTGGTCTGCGCAAGATTCACAGAAAATTACCAACTCACTTACTTATGAATGTAATGAAGACGACGCAAAACAGGTCAATTTTTGTGTTAGTCCGCGCAAGATTTACAGAAAATTATCAACTCACTTACTTATGAATTTAATGAAGACGACGCAAAACAGGTCAATTTTTGTGTTAGTCCGCGCAAGATTCACAGAAAATTACCAACTCACTTACTTATGAATTTAATGAAGACGACGCAAAACAGGTCAATTTTTGTGTTAGTCCGCGCAAGATTCACAGAAAATTACCAAGTACCTTACTTATGAATGTAATGAAGAAGACGCAAAACAGGTCAATTTTTGTGTTGGTCCGCGCAAGATTCACAGAAAATTACCAAGTACCTTACTTATGAATGTAATGAAGAAGACGCAAAACAGGTCAATTTTTGTGTTAGTCCGCGCAAGATTCACAGAAAATTACCAACTCACTTACTTATGAATGTAATGAAGACGACGCAAAACAGGTCAATTTTTGTGTTAGTCCGCGCAAGATTCACAGAAAATTACCAACTCACTTACTTATGATTGTAGTGAAGAAGACGCAAAACAGGTCAATTTTTGTGTTAGTCCGCGCAAGATTCACAGAAAATTACCAACTCACTTACTTATGATTGTAGTGAAGACGACGCAAAACAGGTCAATTTTTGTGTTAGTCCGCGCAAGATTCACAGAAAATTACCAACTCACTTACTTATGAATTTAATGAAGACGACGCAAAACAGGTCAATTTTTGTGTGTTAGTCCGCGCAAGATTCACAGAAAATTACCAACTCACTTACTTATGAATGTAATGAAGACGACGCAAAACAGGTCAATTTTTGTGTTAGTCCGCGCAAGATTCACAGAAAATTACCAACTCACTTATGAATGTAATGAAGACGACTCAAAACAGGTCAATTTTTGTGTTGGTCCGCGCAAGATTCACAGAAAATTACCAACTCACTTATGAATGTAATGAAGACGACTCAAAACAGGTCAATTTTTGTGTTAGTCCGCGCAAGATTCACAGAAAATTACCAACTCACTTACTTATGAATGTAATGAAGAGACTCAAAACAGGTCAATTTTTGTGTTGGTCTGCGCAAGATTCACAGAAAATTACCAACTCAATGAATGTTTCAAAACAGGTCAATTTTTTGTGTTGGTCTGTGCAAGATTCACAGAAAATTACCAACTCACTTATGAATGTAATGAAGACGACTCAAAACAGGTCAATTTTGTGTTGGTCTGCGCAAGATTCACAGAAAATTACCAACTCACTTATGAATGTAATGAAGACGACTCAAAACAGGTCAATTTTTGTGTTGGTCTGCGCAAGATTCACAGAAAATTACCAACTCACTTATGAATGTAATGAAGACGACTCAAAACAGGTCAATTTTTGTGTTGGTCTGCGCAAGATTCACAGAAAATTACCAACTCACTTACTTATGAATGTAATGAAGACGACGCAAAACAGTGCAATTTTTGTGTTGGTCTGCACAAGATTCACAAAAAATTATAAAGTACCTTACTTAAGGATGTATTTCTTTTTTTTGTGTTAACGTCCAACTATTGCGCACACTTGGGCTAATGAAGAAGATGGGATGATATATAGCGTATGAAAATGCCAAGCCTTGGCCGGGAATCGAACCCGGGTCCTCGGGGTGAAAGCCCAGTACGCTATCAACTAGGCCACCGAGGCGGCTACTTATGAATGTAATGAAGAAGACGCAAAACAGTGCAATTTTTGTGTTGATCTGCGCAAGATTCACAAAAAAATTAAAAAGTACCTTACTCAGGCTGTACGAACGAAGCCGACATGTACTTAAGCCGAACGAAGTATATTATTAAAAAATGCTCTAACAATCTATAAACATTTCTTCACTCAGTGAGTCACTAAACTCGCCTAACATTTTACTAACCAATTTTAAACAACAATTTACTCAACTTAAAAAAATATGAAATTAAAGTAAATAGTGAAACAATAACCATTAAAGTGCATAGCCTCTTTCACACGGCCTTATAGCCTAAAGTTTATATACTAACCTCAAATATTGCAAATCGCTGATGATATAAACTAATCTGAAAATAAAGCCTTTGATGGAGGTTTTAAATTAATTTACTTTCGTACGATGGGACTGTTGAATTCTGACGTCAAAGGTAAACTCTCACCACCGCCTTGTTCCGTTATTCCTTTATCCTGTAACTATATTATAACGTTATCACTGATTAAAACTTTACGCACTTTCAGAAGCAATTCGAAATTGAAACCTGTTATCTCTCGAAGTCATTTAATAAAGTTAAACAAATTAAAATTCGTAAGCTTTTAAAGTTGAGGAACGAATTTAATGCAATCCTGTAAACTAATATATGCGAAAAGCTAATAATGATTATTATGTCATTGGTCTCAGTGTAGTGATTAAAGAGTAAAATATTGGGCCTCTATGTTGGGCTTTCTGTAGCCGTTCCAATGGAAAATGAGCTATTCGGACGGTCATAATAGTATAAAAAATTTGCGATCTTAAAAAGAGCGCCGTTCCTGTCCTCTATATCTCTTTTGAGTGAGTTGTAATATAAACACACACACACACACACACACACACACACACACACACACACACACACACACACACACACACACACACACACACACACACACACACACACGCACGCACGCACACACACACTCACATATACTCACATATATATATATATTTATTATTTGCGCATAGACCCTGTTGGATCACGCGAAGCACTCCGACTCATGTCTTGTTCCTTCTAATCCTCCACACCTCCCTCATCCTGTCCCCATGGATCCTCTTCCGCTCCTCCGTCCATTTTACCCCTGCTCTCTTTGGGATTTCATTCTCTGGGACCTTCCAACCGAGCATCTTTCTCCTGTATGCGCGCCTGTCTTCAACATCTGTTGAGTCTATATATATATATATATATATATATATATATATATATATATATATATATATACATATATCACATTGAAAACAGACGTACATCCGTTCGATACGATTGTTTCCGGAAGAATTATTGTTCCGACGTTTCACCAAAATCACATTTAGCACCTTGGAGGTACTTTTAGCTTCAAGTCTCAAGTCGAACCCAAAATCCTCAAGTTTGACTTGAGACGTGAAGCGAGAAGTACCTCGAAGTTGCTAAATGCGATTTTGGCGAAACGTCAAAACAATGTTTCTTCCAGAAACAATGGTATCGAACGGACGTCTCTCTTTTCTCTCTCTCTCTCTCTCTCTCTCTCTCTCTCTCTCTCTCTCTCTCTCTCTCTCTCTCTCTCTCTCTCTATATATATATATATATATATATATATATATATATAGAGAGAGAGAGAGAGAGAGAAGTAAGAGAGAAAGATACCTTCATTACCTTCATGTCAAATTTCATCAAAATCGGTTACAAACACACACACACACAAACTCGCACGCACATACATAAATGTTTTACAACAAAATTTTGAAAAAATCACCTTTTGCTTAAATAATGGGCACGTGCGAAGAAAAACAACAAATTAAAAGTAATATACTTATTTATTGATTACATTTTAATATACTTATTTAGAGTCATATTGTATTATCTTTTATACAGAATTTCAAAGACCCAGATTTTGTCTTTAAAACAATCTTTGTCGATTAACGCTATTTTAATCATTATCGGTTTCTTTTAAAAACTACTTTTATTTTACAAGATACATTTATTTTTAAATTATACCAAAATAATTATTACTTGGAAAGCTTAAGAATGCAAATTCAGGATGTGGGTGTAACAGTCAACCTGACGCTTATAGTGCAAAGCTTTGAACTCCCCCAGTCACCACCTCCACTAAGCGGTACAAACCTTTAGTAGCTGCGGGATTATGTCTAAGGAATTACAATAATCCCTGTTCAGTTTGCAAACACGTCGGCTTCAATTAAATTCTTCGTAAGCGTTATTTTGTGGAATAACAAAATTGAATTTTATTTAGTATGTGTTGTAATATCAGTTTAAAGATTTCCAATTAACCGAAGTATAAAAAAGCTTAGTCATTGTAAAAATTCGCCTTTGAGATTTTCATTCGTCTATCCGATTTTTAGATATATTTTTTTTACGTGTGTGTGTGTGTTTGTTGTTTGTGTGTGTGTGTGTGTGTTTGTGTGTGTGTGTGTGTGTGTGTGTGTGTGTGTGTGTGTGTGTGTGTGTGTGTGTGTGTGTGTTTTGTGTGTGGCTACGGCCTGAATCACTGATAAAATTTTACATGTAGGTCTGGTTGGGCACATCTCATGATAGTTTTTAATTAAAAAAAAAAAAATTTTAACACCTATTTTTAAACAAAGCGTTGCTAACTATCGGATTTTTCAAAATCGGCTCTAAAGGTGTTCACATAAATTCGCTCATATATAGGTTTAAAGTTGCCAGTCAAAACGTTGATATAATACGAGTGTATGTAATAACTAAACACGAATGTGAGTATTTTCCCAAATAACCAGTTTCTACAACTTAGTAAAAAGATTTATTAAAATTTATGTATAGGATTTTCTAAAATTTCGGTTATATCTAAAGATTCATGATTAAAATCAGAGATGGAAATTTGAAATGACAGATTTTTTTCGTTTCGGAAGTAAAAAAAAAATACCTGACTACCGTTAAATTTTTTTCAATGTTTAACTGAATCATAAATTTCGTTTACTTCATATGTATTACCCTGATTTTACTTACTAGTTGGTCAGTTTGACGAGTTGATCAGTTGACGAGTTGATCAGCTGACGAGTTGATCAGTTGATGACGAGTTGATCAGTTTGACTGAGAATTGATCAGTAGCTGATAAGTCAAAGAGTTGATTAGTTGACGAGTTGATCAGCTGACGAGTTGATTAACGAGTTGATCAATTGATCATTTGACGAGTTGATCAGTTGACAAGCTGATAAGTCAACGAGTTGATCAGCTGACTAGTTGATCAGTTGACGAGCTGATAAGTTAACCGAGTTGATATGATTGAGTTGAAGTTGATTGATGTTTTGTTCAGCTGACGAGTTGAAGTTGATCATCTGATGAAGTGATCAGTTTACGAGTTGATCATTTGATGTGTTGATCAGTTGATGAGTTTATCTGTTCACGAGTTGATCGGTTGACGAGCTGATCAGTTGACTAGTTGATCTGTTGACGAGTTGATCAGTTGATGAATTGACGAGTTCGGAAGTAAACAAAAAATCCCTAACTACCGTGTAGTTTCTTTTTCAGTGTACAACTGAACCATAAATTTCGTTCGCATCATACATAATACCCTGAGTTGACGAGTTGATCAGTTGACAATTTGATCAGTTGACGAGTTGATCCGTTGGTCATACGATTTGATATTACTAATACGATTCTTTAAATATAATTAAATTTTGAACAAAATATAATACCGCTCTACAAAATAATATTTTTTAAGAGAAAACAGTATGTTTTATCTGTATAAAAAAGTATAATTTGCCTTAATTAATAAAAAAATCTCTACAACCTATTCTTGTTACATTTTATAATGTAAATGTATGAACATCTAAACAGGTTTATAATTCGATATTTTATATTATATAAATTATACAAATTACATAAAAATAAATAAACCTTTTAATTTCCTTGGTACGAAACACGCTATTTTTTAACATTTATTTTGAAATTTCTTAAGATTTTTTATTGTTATTTTTGTAGCAATGATATTTTACAATTTGTATATTACTATTGTTTTTAATTTAAAAAAATATTTGTAGTTTAGATAGCTTCTAACCTAAGAATTTGTTTCTGGTGATTGCAATTACCAATGGCGACTTGATTGTTAAACGTACGTTTGTTGAAGGCGTATCTCTTGTTAGGAAATTGGCGTGCGTTTCTGTTAGTGTGAGGTGAATTTAGATCCAACGTTAAACGGTTCATTTATTATTTATCAAGTAAGACGTGCGCCATGCGGCTGTAGTCCTTGCAGACAGCTGTTCAGCCTTTTTCGGTTCAAATGATCTGCCCACATTATAGGGCCCACGAACTTTTAGAACATTGTGCGCATGTCTGTCCGTCTGTTTGTCTGTCGGTTACTCATCTCTTACTCACAAGAAGTAAGACCGATCGTTATAAAATTTGGAGGTTGGTCTTACATAGAGGAACAACCCTGCAAAAATATAAGGGTTCAAGATGGAAAATATATATACACTTTTCGAATTTTAGGTTAGAAAAATCTCGAAAAATTTATAAAACTATTTTGGATCAAAACTGATAACGTTTTTTCAGGTTTTTTATTTTGATGTATTTATAAATCTTAAAAGAATTTTTTTAATTGATCAACAACTTTAGAAGGTTTTTAAAAGTTCCTCGACCTTTTTTTATTATTAAGAGTAAGTAGAATAGGATTCAATAGTCATCTTTACGTTTGCCATAAAATTCGTCTAAAAATATCACTTAAATTGTTTGTTGCTAGTGGTACAGTCTACGTCGCAGCAATTCAGACGATAAAAACGTCAGCTGTTTCATACAAACAAAGGCGCTTAAGTAAGTATTTTAAAGCATGTGCTTGACAATTTTTTTATTTATAGTATATAAGTAATATTCCAAACCATTTTAAATACAATTACAAATTTTAACTTAATTTATCCAACAGCCCTTTCAACAGTAAGATACAAATATTTTGTGGAACTAATTGTGGAGTGAACTTTACTCGAACATTAGTCGATTAAATAATTTTGAAACCATGATATGAGAACAATGAGAAACTAAAAAAAAATTAGCTTATATTTACCTACATGACACATAATTCAGAAAATTAATTTTATATGACACTCTAGAACAGCAGTATTCAAACTGAGTTCCGCGGGCCATATCCAAGGGTACCGTGGAGCTTACCCCAGTATTTCTTTATTATGTCAACGTCTAATCAATAATCAATAAATAATACTAATCAGTAATCAATAACTATACTATGTTTAAAAATTCAACAATCTTCATAAAGAGGATTTCAATATATTATGCAAGGGAGGCTCACCCCAGTCATTAGCCTTTAGTATAATTTCGTTTTATGGAATTTTGTCTAGTTTTTGTATAACATTTATTTATTTTATTTATTTTTGTATTTTTATAATAAATGAACATTTGTTTTTATATTCTTCTTCTTTTCTGCTGGGATTATTATCACTATGTTCAGTATAATGATCTGTCTTCCCTAGCTTCGTCAATTCTACTTTCGTTGACGCGTTTCGGAGAACCTCCATCTTTAAAAACTATATCTATACTGGTCACCAATATTATGGCCCGTACTATTTATAATTTTCTGTCTCCACCTCGTACCCCTCCTCTATTCAACACGTGTACATTAAACCTGACGTGCTCGCTTCTGATTGGCTCTTCAAAATCATACGTTTTCACTCGATTCTGATTGGTTCCTTTCAAACTTTCTCTTCAACGGTCGGCCCTCTTGTTAATTTTTGAAAATTTTTAGATTTTTAAACGTAATATCTGCTTGCGACGATATCTGTTCATTTATTATGTTTTCTCCCTTTAATTTAGATTTAAAAATTTCCAAGTTCCCTAAAATGTTCATACATCTTCCTTTTTCTGTCATATGTAGTATGATTTTGAAGAGCCAATCAGAAGCGAGCACGTCAGGTTTAATGTACACGTGTTGAACAGAGGAAAGGAAGACGAAGCTATAGAAGGCAGATCATTATACTGAACATAGTGCAATGAACATTTATTATGATTGTTTAACATTTCTATTATACTAATTTTCATTTGTATCATACTAAAAATTAACATTAGTAGTAATTTGTTATTATTTTTTAAGGGTTCCGTTGAAAAATATACAACCATTAAGGGGTTACGCGTCTAAAAATAGTTTGACCACTGCTCTAGGTTATATCTTGAAGCCTATATACCAAGATATTTACAGTTTGGTAAAAGTAATATTGTTTTGAATTCCGAAAGTTTTTTGGAGAAAACTACATCAGATTTTCCTCTATTAGGAAGTTACGTCGATTTACCATACAACTTACTCAAAACCTAATAATTAATTTATTTATAAAATGTTTTAAGGTTGAGGAGGGGTAAGTTTTCACATGTTCACAGTATCTATTGAAGCCTCAGTAGTATCAGAGAAATTGTATGTTTACTAATTTTCTAACCCCTTTTGCCTAATTTCACACCTGAATTTTGAAATATCGATTTCCTCGTTGTAATATTTTTAAGGTAATGTCCTTGATTTGGTCGAAAACCAAATATTTTAAAGTAATAGGCAAACACAACTAACACCCAGCATTGTTCTAGCGATCTACACTATTGATACTGTATTTTTTTTTTTTTTGGTGTTTAACGTCCGACTATTGTGCACACTTGGGCTAATGCAGACGATGAGATGATTTATAGCGTATGAAAGTGCATCGCTATCATATCAGGTAGCCACGCAGCAATTAAAGCTCTCCTACCATCAATGGTGTAAGAATACTTGCAAGAGCTAAATAACCTGAAGAATAATAAAGTTACACTTCTGGGTACGAGGACTCGTTGGGTTAGAAAGCAATAAGAAAGTAAGGAGAGGTCAATTACACAAGTTATAAGAAAAGAAAAGTTTTATAGACTATAAGACAATCACTTCGAGGTGAAACGTAAAAAACTAAAACTACGAAGGTTTTCCGTAAAATAAGGTTCCCAATAATTTTTCACAATGAAAAACACATTTATTTGCATTTAATAATACATTTTTGGAAAGATCACACTTTTTCCTATTTTTCGACATAATCACCGTTGAGATAGTTGCATTTTTGCACACAGTGAACCATCTTTTGTATGCCTGAGTCGAAAAACTCTCCCTCCGCGCCGCGAAGGTAGCTTAAAACTTCTTTTAGCACCTCTCCGGTACTGAAATGCGTCCCACCTACGTGTTTCTTCAAATTAGAGAAGGTAGTCACTTGGGGCTAAGTCCGGGCTGTAGGGCGGATGTGTGACAGTATCCCGTCCAGATTGGTTGATGAGATCGGTTGTTACACGGGCGGTGTGAGGACGAACGTTGTCTTCATGGAAACGAACTCTCTTCGTGAGCATGCCTCTCCTCTTGTTTTGAATCGCGCGGCCAAGGTTCTTTAACGTCTCACAGTAGCGATCAGCATTGATTGTTGTGCCGGTATCCATGAGTTCGCACAACAATTACTCGTACTACTCTATAAAGATAAAAGAGGTTTAAGACAGACCAGGGAGCACCTAAGAAACTTTGATGGCAGCGAAGCGATGAACCACATTAGATTCAATAAAAATAAGCTGAGAATACTGATCGGTTTTCTTAAGGGGCATGGCACTCTTAAGAGACATCTTAGGAATATTAGCTTAGTAGCAGATTCAATTTGCAGACACTACATGAAAGGAAGAGAAGACTTCTTACTTCCTGCTGGTAGCCTGTTAGGCAATAGCCACGAAAAGAGCAAGCATTCTGGAGAGTTATCAATTAGTGGTGTGAGATTTACTCATTTTGAATCCTCTCCAAATCCTATATCTCATGAAGAGGCTAAGGCTAAAAAAAAAAATACTGTAACTGAGTATCTCAGAAATATAGGATGAGAAGCTCTCTCTCTCTCTCTTATATATATATATATATATATGTGTGTGTGTGTGTGTGTGTGTGTGTGTGTGTGTGTGTGTGTGTGTGTGTGTGTGTGTGTGTGTGTGTGTGCGCGCGTGCGTGCGTGCGTGTGTAAGTGTTTGTTTTTTTTCGATGCCAAAAAAGGTGGAAAAAGTCTTTTATAGACTACCTGGGGTAGGGTAGGACTCAAATTAAGTTCAAACTCAAGCTAAGATATATTGTTACCCACTAAAAAACCACCAAAAGCATTCCTCTTCTGTAAACCCCCCTCCACGGAACCGCCGCCAGGCATTACTTCGTGGGAAGGGGAAGGTGGACTGGCTGACCGCCAACTCTCCTACACCGTTAGCTCTCCTTTCTCGATCTTTAGCCCTCAACCTCTTCATGACCATTGCAGCAAATCCCACAATGGCCCTCCAGTTGGCCTCTGAAGATATCATTGTCGCAACCAGACTTTCCGGTGTAATGCTGCCTCGCAGATATGTTTGCAGCTTCATCCTTTTCTCTTCGAAAGGATGTGTGTGTGTGTGTGTGTGTGTGTGTGTGTGTGTGTGTGTGTGTGTGTGTGTGTGTGTGTGTGAGTACGCGCGCGTTTGTTGTGTGTGTGTGTGTGTATGTATCCATCAGTTCGACTTAAGACTCGGAGAAAGAAAGTGTTAAATACTATTTTGGTGAAACACGTTTTTTTAGAAACAAATTGTTACGAAGTCGATCTGATGAACACTACTTTTCAATATCATCATCGTATAGATCATATATATGGATAAATTTTACTAATAACTTATATTTAAATCTATACATTAACACTTAGTAAAGATCAAATCCCTTCGTACTTGACGCTGGTAGTATTGATGGTGTTCTGGAAGGTAATCATCAATTTCTCTAGTTGCCGATAAACTAGGTCAAACAATTTGAAAACTTTAACCCGTACTATCCGTAAGTTGAATAAAGTTTATCAAATCTTTTGAAATCTACGTTTTTCTGACAGGAAAGATATTCTATCATATATATTTGCGAATACTGTAGTGAGTGTGCAAAATAAATTTTCATTTTGAAAACGTATAAAAAATATAGGTTGGTATAATGCGAATGTAATCATGCAGTTATTTATCTGAAATATTTTTAAATCTTTAATATATGTTTTTTATTTTCTGATAATACTTTAATATTTAACCATTTTATATTTATCAAGGAATAAAATAGTAATAATTGCAACAATCATCTGCCTTATTGACATTTTGGAAGTGAATTTTCAAAAGTATGTATCTTAAAACTTTTTTTCAATTGTTGAATTTACCATCAAAGGTTTTATATACTAGTATTTTAAACTTTCAATTACAATGAAAATAGTAAAACGTACCCTGACGTTTGCCGTCATATTAAACTTCATAAACGGATTTTAAAAATACAAAAATCCAAAGTATGTAGTTTCTAACGCATATATCGATAGTGTTGTCAGCTTTTTAAAAATTTTAAATCCAAAAAGTCAATTATTTTTTAAATATTTGAAATAGCTGCCATTTTGGAACTGTTTAATTGATTTTCTGGTTGACAAACGTCTATGTTATTGCCAAAATCTATTTTTGCACCAAGTTTGGTCACTTTTGTATTAAATAAAACTGAAATTTCTTAGACGGTGTGCGCGCACGTGCGCATGTGTTTGTGTGTGTGTGTGTGTGTGTGTGTGTGTGTGCGCGCATGTGTTTGTGTGTGTGTGTGTGTGTGTGTGTGTGTGTGTGTGTGTGTGTGTGTGTGTGTGTGTGTGTGTGTGTGTGTGTGTGTGTGTGTGTGTGTGTGTGTGTGTGTGTGTGTGTGTGTGTGTGTCATGCATGTGTTTGTGTGTGTGTGTGTGTGTGTGTGTGTGTGTGTGTGTGTGTGTGTGTGTGTGTGTGTGTGTGTGTGTGTGTGTGTGTGTGTGTGTGTGTGTGTGTGTGTGTGTGTGTGTGTGTGTGTGTGTGTGTGTGTGTGTGTGTGTGTGTGTGTGTGTGTGTGTGTGTGTGTGTGTGTGTGTGTGTGTGTGTGTGTGTGTGTGTGTGTGTGTGTGTGTGTGTGTGTGTGTGTGTGTGTGTGTGTGTGTGTGTGTGTGTGTGTGTGTGTGTGTGTGTGTGTGTGTGTGTGTGTGTGTGTGTGTGTGTGTGTGTGTGTGTGTGTGTGTGTGTGTGTGTGTGTGTGTGTGTGTGTGTGTGTGTTGAGTAGATGTAGAGTAGTAATAGTAGTATGAGCTAGAAGTACAGTGGAATTGACAAGCCCACAGTTGCTCACTTCAGCTGCCTCCGTCGGAATTTCTAACTCATACTGTGGGAAATAATTTCAAACCATAACAGCTCATTTTTTCTGTAAGATTACAGAGAATATGAAGCGAGGACTAGAAGAGAATAATTCGACAAATCTCTTGCTTAATAGTTGCCAATATGCTTGCTGACACACGCAACATGTAATTTCAGCATTTATCAAAGTATTTACCAATAGTTTCCACAAAATTTTATGTAAGTGTGAACAGTATGTGTTTGTCTGTTCAGTTTACTTTCCCAGTTTGTTTTGTGAATGGTAGTTGCCATATTATCAGGTTATACAAATGTTTGTCTATAAATATTTGCAAATGCAAACATACTGTTCTAAGTGAGTGTTTTACAAACATTACTGTGTCAGAAAAAAACCCTTCCATTCGAAGGATTAAGATTTTCAAACAGGTGATAACAAAGTTTTGCATTTATTTACAATAAAAAAAATTAAATAATAAATTTAAATTGTTAAATATACGATAACTGAGAAGATTTCCTTCCTGCGGACTTGTAACAACTCATAATACTGTTTCAGGTTATTCAACGTAATTGCAAAACACGCTTTACTAATCACTTTTATTAGTAACAGTCAAGTACATAAAATATCATTGAATAACGATTTATTATACGATTATTTCAATACATCGTAATTTGCGATAAGTGTAACTTCAATTGAAATACTTTTACGAAAAAAACATGTGGTAATAAATCAGCTGTTTGGTTTATTATTTCAATACATCGTAAATTGCGGTAAGTGTAACTGCAATTGAAATACTTTTACGAAAAAAACATGTGGTAATAAATCAGCTGTTTGGTTTATTATTTCAATACATCGTAAATTGCGGTAAGTGTAACTTCAATTGAAATACTTTTACAAAAAAGCATGTGGTAATAAATCAGCTGTTTGGTTGATTATTTCAATACATCATAATTTGCGGTAAGTGTAACTTCAACTGAAATACCTACGAAAAAAACATGTGGTAATAAATCAGCTGTTTGGTTGACTACTACCTCCACAACCTCATTATCACAGCGTACTCATTTCTACTGTATATTAAACTTTATGTCCTTAAAGATCTTTCATTGAAAAATGAGCTATTGGAGTTGCCATTAGGGTAAGATCCACAACCAGGACCTCGAAATTAGCGACTACCTTGACATCTGTAACAGTGTTTGTGGAGTCTTAAAAGTTAATTAGCTAATTTCTATTGAAAAATTTGCTATTTGAGCAGCTAACATAGTAAGACAAAAACCAAAAATCTTGAAATGAGCGGTGATTCTGACCTCTATATCAATTTTTGAGATGTTAAATATATTTGTGTGTGTGTGTGTGTGTGTGTGTGTGTGTGTGTGTGTGTGTGTGTATGTGTGCGTGCGTGTGTGTTAGCAGAAGCACTTGCATGTTCGCAATTTAGTTCGCAAATTTGTCACGAAAATCGAACAAGTTTGTTACGCAGCTAAATTCGTTCAACAGTTTCAAAATGGCGGCCGATTCAAATCTATCAAAATACATAACTTTTTAATCCTAAATATTTTCGAAAATCTGATTTCGCCCTGGAAATTGGCTTTAAAAACTGCGTAAATTAGAATTTCTAATTTTCAAAATCCGTTGAAATTAAAAAATCTAATTTTACGGCAGTAATAATTTATTTTCGTATTTATAATGAAATTTTAAAGTTTTAAATGCTAATATTTGCAGATTTAAATGCTGCATATAATAGTGAAAAGAGAGTTTCAAAAAAAAGGTAAAATAAAAATTTACTTTTGGAAATTCGCCATTGGAAAATGTTTACCATGATTATTTATTATTATTTATGTTAATTGTGAATAATTAAGTAATCCAAAGTAGGTAAAATTATCGTAGGAACAGCTGTGATATGAAATCAGCTGTTTAGATGAGCATTACTTCCAAACGGTATTTCTATAGTGTAATCATTTTCCTTCTATATTAGAATTTGTATTTTTATTAAACTTTCATCGAAAAATAAGGTGTTGGCTCGGTCATCATTGTATGACAAAAACCCTTTTTAATGATTTATAGAATATTTTTTGAAGTCCTCAAAGTTCATTTATTACAATTTTACAGTTTAAAGTGCTATTTTATGTTAACCTAATGTATATTTTAATGGTAAAAATTAAATTTTTTAAATATTCTTAAGATGTTTTATTCTTCCGTCGCGTCAGCGAAACAGCTGAGGCAATTATTTTATTTTTATCCAAAATAAATCGTGGATTTTAAAAAAACTTAGATGGCAGTTCAATTTCTGTTATTACAAAAATAGATTAAAATCGGGCACACTTATTTGATTCGAAGACTTTATTGACTAAACAATGAACATTTGATTCTTCTTGTATAAAACATTAAAGGTTAGGTTACAGAGTTTCATCAATCTTATTGGTTCTTAGAAGTGTGTGTGCTTATTGAATACTCGTTTGGAATACTAAGCGCTTTCAATGAGTGCTTTTATTTCAGGGTTTAGGAAATACCACAACGGGTTGAATTGGAATTTCACTTAATTAGTGGCTTTTATTGGTACCATTTTAAAGTTATATACGTGATTTCATGATATAAGTTAACGTTTAATGTAAATAATGTGTTTCAACAGTTGTTTTAAAAATAATATAGCAAAACCGAATTAAGAATATTCATTGCATGCAGTTATTTGGCCGATATAATGAAAAAATATGTCTAAACCTTCTTTTAGAAATGTTTATTTTACAACAATATTTAGCTAAAAATTCATACGCATAGTAAACTTTTAAAAATAAATTGAAAATACCCTAATGAACCCACACTGCCATCAAACCAAATGTAATTTCTTGATTTGAATCGATTTTCAAAATTCAAAATATTTGTTTATGTAGTTTTTAAGCTGAACAACTCAAGGCAAAATAAAGAATTTTTTAAATGACCGCCATTTTGAAACTGTTGAATAGATTTTTCTATTAAACGAAATTGTTCAACTAACTACAAAAATCGATTTTTGTGCAAAGTTTGAATCACAGCACACACTCCAAGACTACTTAATGTCAAAATCTTTGTTCATTTCAAGGTCGTTGATTGTTTCGTGCTTCCCAATAGCTTTTTCCAATGGATATTCGCTAAAAAAAATGTTTACAGACTAAATCAAAAGTCTTGCAACAAAAGGAACCACCAACGCTCATAAAATAGACCTGTATAAAAAAGAAAAACGTTAATGTTACTTACTTAGAACACTCATAGTTTTGTGTGCTCACAATTTGTAGTGATTCACACTGTTGTGGCCAATCGGTAAGTGCTAAGTTAAAGGACAAAGGAACACAAGACATCTGTTGCTCCTTCGAAGTGATTACATTTAAAACCTTATTTGCTATTGATTCAAGATCTCGTAACACGAAACCGTGTAAAACGTCAATATTGATTCAACTAAAAGCAAATCTTTCCCGAGAACATCTGCAACAGTCACATAACTTTTACCTCTAGTTTTGTAACATCGTTTTGTATAATTTATTTCCCTCTGTATTAAATTCAATCACTGAATACTTCGTCTTCATCTCGTTATTCTTCCCACTTAACCGTGTTAAATAAACGTTGCTTCAAGTACTATTGAACGATTTTACAAGGAGAGTGGAAAAAGTGGGAACAATTAATTTTATAATTTTGTAGCTTTCATAAGTTCACCAATGCGTTCGGTTAGGTAGGTTTATTCTCGCTCTTGATTTTCTGTGTTTTCCTCCATTTAACAGTTTCGATCCCAGCTTTTCTGAAAATAACACCACGAGAACGGTAAAAGTTGTATACTTTCCTGTCGATGGAAACTTTTTTCTATAGTCAGTTACATATTAGTTAATAGTACGTCATAAGAAATCGAAGCTGTAAGGTATTAAAATTTAGCGTTAGGTAATGTTAGGTTAGGTTATATTAGGCCAGTTTAATCTCGCTATCGATTTTTGTTTTTCCTCGATCCTTGAGTTTCGATCCACGCTTTTCAAAATATAGCCCCACGAGAACGACATAAGTTGTGCACTTTCCCATCGACGTGAACTTTTGTTACAGTCGATTCTATACTAGTTAATATTACGTCATAACAAATTGATCTCTGTAGGGCATTACAAATTTAGCATTAAGTTAGGTTAGGTTAGTTTAAGTTAGGTTAAATAAGTTTATTCCTGCTCTCGATTTTTTGTCTTTCCTCGATCCATGAAATTTTACCAAATAATTTTTACACCACTTTTACACCAATACTTCACCCTACTCAAAATTTAACGCCACGAGAATGGTATAAATTGTAAACATTTGCTACAGTCAATTCCATATTTTTATAATGTTTTTATTAAGTCACTATGGGTTTTGTCCGGGTGGAATTTTGCAATTGATTTTAAACTAACTTCCCGATAAGCTAGAGGTTTGAAATTTTGTATACAACTCTAAACTCGATGACAATACAATAATATTGGCTTATTTATAAATATTGAAATGTGCTAAAGGCACTATTACTGAAATTGTCTGGCCATTATTTAATAGTGCGTCATAAGAAATTAATCGCTGTAGGGCATTAAAATTTAGTGTTAGGTTAGATTAGTTTAGGTTAGGTTTAATTTAATCCCGCTCTCGATTTTTTGTTTTTCCTCGCTCCCCTTTTTCAAAATTTAATACTACGAGAGCGGCATAAGTTACATACCTTCCCATTGGCGTGATCTTTCACTACAGTCGATTCCACGTTAGTTGATAGTGGATCATAACTAATTGATCGCTGTAGGGCATTAAAATTTAGCGTTAGGTTAGATTAGTTTAGGTTAGGTTTAGTTTAATCCCGCTCTCGATTTTTTGCTTTTCCTCGATCCATGAGTAATTGCCCTTTTTCAAAATTTAATACTTCGAGAGCGGCATAAGTTGCTTACGTTCCCTTGGCGTGATCTTTCACTACAGTCGATTCCACGTTAGATGATAGTGGATCATAAATAATTGATCGCTGTAGGGCATTAAAATTTAGCGTTAGCTTCACCAAACACTTTGAACATGTATCGTAGATTCAAAGGTAACGTTTTCTACATTCTATAGTTTATATTCTAATTTCGAACTATGATATTATATTTTTTAATAACTGGTAACTAAGAATAGGCATATTAATAAAACAGATCCTTTATAAGCCTAGTAAATAGGCTTGAATAGTTCTAGATAACCAAGGACAAAATACGCAAGCCACGTTATCCACAACTCTACGAGGGTGGTCTGAAAAGTTTCCGACATCAAAATGAAGATAGCAGCACTCATCGATGGCAGCACTCGAACTTCGTTGTTCATCTGTTGACAGTTATTCATCAAAGTTTCAGCGATTTTGGATGCGCAATTGTTATGTAACAGTCGTTTGAGTGAGTTGATGTGAATATTTTTATGAAAATGAACAACATTGAGTATCTAGCCGTCATTAAATATTTGTTTTTGAAAGGCAATACGCCAACGCAAATCAAAGATGAGTTGGATTCTGTGTATGGGGACTCTGCACCATCATTTACCACAGTGAAATTTTGGGCAGCTGAATATAAACGTGGCTGTAAGAGCTTGGAAAACGATGAACGTTCGGGACGTCCAAAAACTGCAACTACCGACGAAAACATCGCCAAAGTTCACCAAATAGTAGTAGATGACCGCCGAATTAAAGTGAGAGAGATAGCAGACGTTATGAACATGTCAAAAGAACGTGTTTGTCACATATTAAATCAATATTTAGACATGAGAAAGCTGTCCGCGCGTTGGATGCCGCGTTTGCTCACGTTAGACCAAAAACGTGTTCGAATGAACATTTCCAATGCTCTGTTGGCGCAGTTTAGGCGCAATAAATCCCAGTTTTGGCGCCGATTAATTACTGTAGATGAAACTTGGATACACCATTATACGCCCAAAACAAAAATACAGTCCAAACAGTGGACTGCAAAGGGGGAACCGGATCCAAAAAAGCAAAAACTGTTTTTTTGGCTGGGAAAGTGATGGCGACTGTTTTTTGGGATAGTCATGGAGTTATTTTAATCGACTATCTTCAAAAAGGAAAAACCATTACAGGATCATACTATGCATCATTACTTGACAATCTGAAGTGAGAACTTGCGGAAAAACGGCCACATTTGCAGAAAAAGAAAATCCTGTTTCACCTAGACAACGCACCGTCTCACACCTCAGCGGTTGCCATGGCGAAAATCCACGAATTACGGTTTTAACTGCTTGACCATCCACCTTACTCACCAGACCCCAAGCGACTTCTTTTTGTTCCCTCATCTAAAAATTGCGCTCGGAGGACAGAGATTTTCGTCAAATGAAGAGGCAATCACCTTCGTGAAAAATTATTTTGCAGAGAAAAACGCCGAGTACTATTTGGACGGGTTATTGAGATGGGATAATAGCTGGGAGAAATGTAAAGGAGTACAAGGAGACTATGTTGAAAAAAAAAAAAAAAATCTGAAAAAATGTCTTGTATCTTTGTTAGGTTGGAAACTTTTCAGACCACCCTCGTATTAACTCTTACGTAATATGGAATACATAATAGGCTGTATCTCTTTTAAAATGTTCATTCCAAGTACTTAATAGACAATATACTTAATAGACAATATAAAAACCTATAATGAAGGCACACAACTATTTTGCTAAGTTTATAAAAGCGAATTTACAAGAAAAACTAACGATGTCACATTATACATCATTTTTTTTAACGTAACCTTTTTTGAAAATTTACTTATCGTTTTTAATTATAAAATAATATTAAAAATAAAGTGGTTTGGCAGCATTTCGTTTTTTTGTATTTTAAATAGAATTTGAAAATTTAAAAAGGTAATTTATGCCAATTTAACGCTGATTGTAATTTTAAAATCATTTTAAAAAATTGAAAATAACATTTACGATTTTTTTTAAGGTTTTGATTGGCCGTCAGTTTGAAAAGTTCGAACGGATTTTGCTGGGTAAGAAATTTGTTAAAACTAGTATCGAAATCGATTTTCGTGCCAAGTTTTAATCGAATCGGACTACAATTTTGAACGCAAAAGTACCAAAACACGCACATATACGTACACACAAACATATTAAAAATTTTAAAATCTTTAGAAATATATTTAGGATCTATACGTTACGATAGATTACATTTCGAAGTCTAGGATTGCTCCAATAAGCGCATTTTGTAATGACTATGTACACAAAATTTGGCGCATCAGAATGTAATGGCTGACATTCGTTTAATTGCTATATCTTTCTGCCATTACCACATTACTCCAGCTTTATTTCCACCCTATTAAGTCTCCTGTATATTTCTTATGGATAACATTTTTTTAATGGAATTTCACATAAAAAAATTATTTAATTGGTTTTTTCACCCCATCTGTATTTACTGTTTTAGCATTTTAATTTTGAAAATTTCTTTTTACCGATCGATACGACATTAGAAGAATTACCAAAATATAATCAACCAATTTACCGTTTTAGAAGGGCTGTTTTTTTATTTAACACGGTTAGAACAAAGACTAAGTATTTTGGGGGCGTTAAATTATTCAGAGCACTCTACGAAACGTTGATGCGCGTTTGTGATCTGCATGAAATATGAGGTCAAATTACCATTAGCGACTAAATATTTAGTTTGTATTCCGAATATAAATGCTCTCTTTAATTCTTTTAGAATACAATTTCCTTAAGTTCATTATAAGTAATTAAATAGTGTTATAATGATTAAAAAGAACAAAATTTCCTTTCGCAAATATAAAATATATATTATCTTAACCGTTACTGTTTCGATGATTCGGAAACCATTTTTAAAACTAAACGATACCACATCACATAGAAAGACATTTAAATGTAGAATAACTTTTTCATTTGTAAAAACATGAACTTTAACTGCCGTGTAATTTACACTTACTCTTTTAAATCGGATTTTCGAAAAAATATGTAAGATTAATTAGCTAGCATTTTGAATTAACGCTGTTTTAAAACAGCTGAACTATTGTGTAAAGTAGCTTTATGCACTGCATTTCAAAATTTTTGAAAAGTTGAGGTTTTCCGCCGCTAAACGCTCCGGCCAATCGGAGCTCTCCATAAGGATCCGTGCAATATTCAAGTCAACGAACGTATCTGAGACCGTTAAAAAATTTCTGTTTTTGAGAAGAAAAGCACAACTGCCGCCCAAAACCTAGAAGCAATGCATCCCTTGACTGGCCGCTTTCACTCCATCTGTTAACCAGTTCTTCTGCTGACTACATTTATTGGATTTTTTTTGGTGTTTAACGTTTGAGTATTGTGCACACTTGGGCTAATGCAGACGATGGGATGATTTATAGCGTATGAAAATTCCAAGACCTGGCCGGGAATCGAACCCGGGTCTTCGGGGTGAAAGCCCAGTACGCTATCAACTAGGCCACCGAGGCGGCTACATTTATTGAAAACAATGTTAGTAGTGATCAAGTCCACGCTCATTCTTTGCCTTGTAAATTCATAAACAATCTGAATGTTATCGTTATAGATCTCCCCCGTAGCTGTATAATCAAACAGTAATTAATTACATCTAATTAGTGCGGCAAACAATAACCGTATTAGATCAATACGTGTCTCGCCAGCGGAAGCTTCACTAGCTTATGAATCGTACTGTAGCGACAGCCAAATTGTCTAAATAACATACTGTATCTTCCTTTAATACTTTAAGGTATGATTACATGTTTATGATTTTGATTGTAACATAAGCTATAAACAAACTACTTCTTTACGGTCTTCCGGTTTGTCTTTGATTAATGCTTCTACCAAACAAACATGAACAGTTTTTGCATGTTAACAATTCCGCAGAAAGTTTTTTAAGAGGTATTACTTTATACTCCAGACCCCGCAGGGGGTGCAGACTAGCTGCACCTATTGAAAGGATTTAGACGTTTCTAGCGGTACCCGAGTCTAACACAGACTTACACTTGCAACACTACACTTACGACTTTTAACACTAACATTTAGGGAGGCGATAATAGCCTCAATGTGCTTTTCGCCATAAAATAAAAAAAAATTATGCTCCAGAGTTTAGATTTTTCCACTAACACATTTTCAAAGGAAATCCGCTAATAAGGGATGCATCATCGTATTTTTGTAACAGTGATCCCTCGTTTAGCGCTTATAATCTGTTCCCGCATATATGAGCGCTAAGTGAAATTGCGCAAAGCGAATCTAATAGATGTACCTACTCAAAAGTTAGGAGAATTTTCACATAAAAATAAAATTTCTTACCATAATTCCTACTGCCCATTGTCTCCTTCAAAATAGTTGCATTTGGCATGGGTACAGCAATCCCAGCATTCGGCTCGGTGGCCTAGTGGATAGCGTACTAGGCTTCACCCCGAGGACCCGGGTTCGATTCCCGGCCAGGGTTTGGCATTTTCATACGCTATAAATCATCCCATCGTCTGCATTAGCCCAAGTGTGCACAATAGTCGGACGTTAAACACAAAAAAAAAAAATAAATAAATAAAATATATATATATATATATATATATATATATATATATATTTCTATGATTCTAGGCGTCTGTGGAAGCTGCAAGTGTAAATGTTCGAAGCAAATCCTCGATTCCCTTTGAATCTCTTCAATTGTGTAAAAACGACGGCCTTTCATTTTCAACTTTATTTTTGGGGAAAGAAAAAAGTAGCACGGAGCGGGATCAGGTGTTTAAAATGGGTGCGGAATCACTACAGTGTTTTTGGAAGCAACAAATTCCGAACGACTAACAACGAATGTGTGCGCAGACGTCTTGTCGTGGTGGAGAACCCAGCTCTTGTTCTCTCATTGTTCTGAACGTTTGCGCCTAATGGTCTCACCTATTCGCTTCAAAACTTCCCACTAAAACTTTCCATTGATAATTTGACTGGAATGGACAAATTTCTTGTGTATAATTACTTTAATCTGAAAAAAACACTCTACATGGACTTCATGTTGCTGCGAACTTGGCGCTATTTTGGCCGCGGTGAAGATGGCGACTTCTACTGCAACGACTGCTGCTTAGTTTCAGGATCATAACCTTACGACTTTTGAGATTAAGGTGGGGTTCATTTCTTGCTACAATTTTAAATTCAGCTGATGATCTTTATGGTCGTTGCCCAAATTGTCTGACAAGATACGTTGCACGGACCCGTACGGCATTCCTACGATCGCACAAACATCATGGACTGTCCGTTTGTTATCTGCAACCATAGCTTGTCGCACTTCTACGATGTTTTCAGGTGTTGTGCTTGTCGAAGGTCGTCCTGAACGCTCATCGTCGTCAGCAGACGTTCCTTGAAACGTTGTATCACAAAACAGTTTACTTAGAGTCACACAGCATGGTCATTAAATGCTTTCACAAGCATTCGATGGGTTTCTGCAGCAGTTTTTATGCTTGAAGTAAAATTTAATGGATGTTTTTTGCTTCTTAAAATCTGCAATTTACACAAGTTTAAAAATAGTCCGCAACATTAAACACAATGTTAAACAATCACATAATACTAAAGAACAAGGCCACTTGTATTCACAGCTGTTGGCACACTAATTCACAAAAAGTACTGTTGATTCACTCTGCCGGAAGAAGATCATAACTAAACTGCGCGCGAAATTCAAATGCCTCGAACTTTTCGGTAGCATTCATATTAGAAATCAGAAAAAATATGAAACTCGTACTTTCAAATAGGTTGAAATTAGAATAAGTTACGACGATTTTGTTCAAAAGCAAACATAATGGACGAAAACTACCAGAAAAGACAGTGAACAATATTAGTAAGCTAAAATACTTATTCAATACATTCAAGGCATGCATGAAATAATAATGTTTATTTGTTGAAATAATAATGTTTATGTATTTACCTATGGGCGAAGTCAGTGCTCACCGGTGACCTCATCTTGAAAAGGTGAATCGAAAAGGAAATGAAACAAATATCCATGAAACAAACGAAGAATTATAATACACTTAAAAACTATATAAATGTTAGTGAACATTTTTCATTTTCTTATATTACTTCATTATTTACCTAATTTAAGTCTTTTTTTTACTTTTACTCAAAGCATGTTTCACAATTAATTATAAAAGTTATTTCCGCATAAATAATTTACCACTGCCGTCATTATTACTGAAACTTATTGTTGTCGATCTGATGTTGATTATTGCGTTTTGCTTTTATAATAAATCTTTTCATGTAAACGCAATAACGGGTTGATGGAAAAACGAGCACATTTTTTTGCTTTTTCTGAAAATAGAAAGTACTTTGTCTTACGATAAAATGTAAATATACAAAATTTACATACATAATTTAACACAACCGTTAACTCTTTAACACTGGATAATATCTTTTGAAATTAAAGCCTTCTAGCATGCTATCGAGTAATACAGCGCCGGGAACGGTAATCCATTCAAGATGAATTCATTCAGAAACCACCGAATGGGATTATTCTTCAGACGCTCTTTCAGCTGATTCCATTCATTTATTGTGATCAATTGCTTTTGCTGCTGCATTTCAATAGACAAGAGAATATAAATAATTGCGTCACGCAGCTGTCTCGCAAACGTTTTTTAGTTTTCGCCAGATACTATAAATTATGGGAGTGATTAGTACATTGAACTCTGTGAAGATGTACACTTCTCTTATGTACAGCTCTGAGCCAGAATTCAAGTAAAAATTATCAGCTCACTGGTAGACTTCATTTGCCTTCAAAAATACTAATTATATGTATAAAGCAAACAAAAAGATTTTTTATATGTGCTATCACGATATTCTATTTTCTTTCTTTCATACATAAGGCCCGGCAAAACAAGTTTAGGAATGTAAATAATTGCGTCACGCAGCTGTCTCGCAAACGTTTTTTAGTTTTCGCCAGATACTATAAATTAGGGGAGGGATTAGTACATTGAACTCTGTGAAGATGGACACTTCTCTTATGTACAGCTATGAGCCAGAATTCAAGTAAAAATTATCAGCTCACTGGTAGACTTCATTTGCCTTCAAAAATACTAATTATATGTATAAAGCAAACAAAAGATTTTTTTATATGTGCTATCACGATATTCTATTTTCTTTCTTTCATACATAAGGCCCGGCAAAACAAGTTTAGGAATGTAAATAATTGCGTCACGCTGCTGTCTCGCAAACGTTTTTAGTTTTCGCCAGATACTATAAATTAGGGGAGGGATTAGTACATTGAACTCTGTGAAGATGGACACTTCTCTTATGTACAGCTATGAGCCAGAATTCAAGTAAAAAATATCAGCTCACTGGTAGACTTCATTTGCCTTCAAAAATACTAATTATATGTATAAAGCAAACAAAAAGATTTTTTATATGTGCTATCACGATATTCTATTTTCTTTCTTTCATACATAAGGCCCGGCAAAACAAGTTTAGGAATGTAAATAATTGCGTCACGCAGCTGTCTCGCAAACGTTTTTTAGTTTTCGCCAGATACTATAAATTAGGAGAGGGATTAGTACATTGAACTCTGTGAAGATGGACACTTCTCTTATGTACAGCTATGAGCCAGAATTCAAGTAAAAATTATCAGCTCACTGGTAGACTTCATTTGCCTTCAAAAATACTAATTATATGTATAAAGCAAACAAAAGATTTTTTTATATGTGCTATCACGATATTCTATTTTCTTTCTTTCATACATAAGGCCCGGCAAAACAAGTTTAGGAATGTAAATAATTGCGTCACGCAGCTGTCTCGCAAACGTTTTTTAGTTTTCGCCAGATACTATAAATTAGGAGAGGGATTAGTACATTGAACTCTGTGAAGATGGACACTTCTCTTATGTACAGCTATGAGCCAGAATTCAAGTAAAAATTATCAGCTCACTGGTAGACTTCATTTGCCTTCAAAAATACTAATTATATGTATAAAGCAAACAAAAAGATTTTTTATATGTGCTATCACGATATTCTATTTTCTTTCTTTCATACATAAGGCCCGGCAAAACAAGTTTAGGAATGTAAATAATTGCGTCACGCAGCTGTCTCGCAAACGTTTTTTAGTTTTCGACAGATACTATAAATTAGGGGAGGGATTAGTACATTGAACTCTGTGAAGATGGACACTTCTCTTATGTACAGCTCTGAGCCAGAATTCAAGTAAAAATTATCAGCTCACTGATAGACTTCATTTGCCTTCAAAAATACTAATTATATGTATAAAGCAAACAAAAAAAATTGTTATATGTGCTATCACAATATTGTATTTTCTTTCTTTCATACATAAAGCCCGGCAAAACAAGTTTAAAAAAACACAATTTTGAGCTCCTGATCGATATTAAATAAGGTTTTTAAAAGAATCTCATTTTATGCCTCTTAGTCAAAATTTTGTAAACCATTTAAGGTTCGACCCTTAAAATTTCAGCTATATAGCACTTACGGTCGCCGAAAAGATTCGTATTGAGTATTTCAAAATAACCGTATTTTTAAGACCCATATACATATACAAGGGTAAATATTTATACATATTTGTGAATATTTATACATATTTGTGTGTGTGTGTGTGTGTGTGTGTGTGTGTGTGTGTGTGTGTGTGTGTGTGTGTGTGTGTGTGTGTGTGTGTGTGTGTGTGTGTGTGTGTGTGTGTGTTAATTTGCAATTTCAGTCAGTCCAATTTGATTCAAACTTGGCATAAAAATTAATCTAGCAAAATTCTTTAACAATTTCAAAATGCCAGTCGTTTCAAATCTTTATTTTTTAAACTAATTTTATCATCGTATTTAGCGTTTTATTATAATTTGATATTTTTTTAATCAGTTGGAATTAGGAAGTTCAATTTGACGGCGGTCAGGGTTCGTTTTTTAATTTTTAACGTAATTTGAAATTTTTAAATGTCAATTTGTACAGATTTTAATAAAATTTAAATCGTAATTTCAATAGAGGTTAAGACAAAGAAAAATAATTTTGAAATTCATTGCAGCGAGACAGTTGTGTGCTGTAAACAAATAAATTCATAGATTAGGAAAGATAATTTCGCTAAAATCTAATCTTGTTTAAAAACAGTTACATTTAATATCCAGTCCGTTATTGTTGCTCCATTATTTATTATTTTGTTGAATTATTGTAGAATAGGAACAGTGCGGGATATGAAACGGATCAAGGATTCATTATACAGGGACCATAAAGCACTATGAATACTTGAGTGTTTAATGTGTTGTTAATGCGTTACCAGGCAACCGATGTCAGGTTACAATTATATGCTTGCACACTGACTAATAACTGCCACTTCTGTAGCGCGGAATGTAAATAATTACATCAACGTAACAAAAGTAATAAATATAGAACGAGAAACAAAAGGCAATAAATAATAAATAACTATAATTAATACAGTATAAACAAAAACCATATGTAAGATTTTCTATTAATACATATTAATTTTTTATTATAAAGTTGGTAAAAGTACATCATTTAAAAAAATGTATTTTATATATACATTTAATTTCATCTTCTTCAAATTTTTCCCGTTTCGCTATGACTTTTTCTACTATTTCTTCTAGCCGCCTCGATGTGATAGCGGGACGGTGATAGCGTACTGGGCTTTCACCCCGAGGACCCGGGTTCGATTCCCGGCCAGGGCTTGGCATTTTCATACGCTATAAATCATCCCATCGTCTGCATTAGCCCAAGTGTGCACAATAATCGGACGTTAAAAAAAAAAAAAAAAAATCTACTCTTTCTTCTCATTCTCTTCCTTTTTCCTTATCTTTATCCTCTTACTTACTATCCTCCATTTTGACATCGTTTTTCTTTTACTTCTTCTCCTTCATTTTTTCATCTCTTTTTTCTTTTCTATCTTGTCATTCTTTCTCTACTTCTTTTTTCACCTTCTTCTTCTACTCGTCCTTTTTCCTTTCCCTCCTTTCCCTCCTTTTCTTCTTTTTCTTTTTCTACCTACTAACGTCCTTCTTATTCGTCTTTTTTCTTCTTGTCCATCTCTCTTTTATTTTACTTTTTTCTTCTTTTCTAATTTTTCATCTTCTACCTACTTTTTTGTATCTACTTTTCCTTTTCTGCCTTTTCCTTTTCTTGATCTTCTTTTTTCATTTCATTCTTCTCATTCATATTTGTTATCACTTTGGTTTTTTTATTTTTTAATTTTTCTTCTTCATCTTCTTCACTACCGCTTTCAACAATCGAGAAGAATCTGACACATGGCCTTTATGCCCTGCATTTCATAATAAAATATCCATTAAAAATTAATACTATTTTAATATTTTATAAATAATAAATAGCTTATTCGAGAATGTACATGTTAAAACTTGTTCCAGCCACACCTTCGCGTTCACGTTAATGTAATCTGAATGTTATTGATTTTCAAGCATTTATAATTAATTAAAAAACACAATTATTTGTTTTAATTTTTCTTTTAAGACTTCCAGACCGTCTATTCTATGTTGCTGAAATAAATTGAAAAAGGTTTCTTAATTTAAAATACAACTTATTTGAAAGTAAAACATTACAGCGGGAATTAATTACGGTTAGATTAATCAGCGGCAAATAACCTGCAGTACATAACTTTAGCTCTTAATTAAATTGGTTTTCTACAATGTAACACTGAGTACACACGCGCTAGATAATGATTATTACCGCTCGGTTTTGTTCAGGAAATTACTGGAAACTGCAATCTCCCGCAGTCCGCAATCATTTACCTTCACCGACTAGCTGCGCTAATTTGATCACTTACCTTAAGCGTCTGAGTGTTTTTGTTAATTTATGAACAACGATTTTGTATTTTTACTAAAAAAAATTGTTTTTACGAATAAAATCTATCAGGGGGCCTGTGCGTAATTACGCGCTATGGAAGTTTTAAGTAAACACAGCCTTTTGAATAAGAGTAGTCGTTGGGGTGAAGGTGTTAGTTGGAAAGAAGAGAAAACATGTTTATATATATTTCCATACAGATAATTGTTTTTAATAGCAATTTTTACAGGGCATTACAATAACTCGTTGTAAACAATATTTGACGTAAGAATGTAATCTTCTTGTAATTTTTGAATTTCATTTTTTCTTTAATAGAAACAAACATGTTAATTGATTTAGTTACCCTTGAAAACGCTACATGCATTGCCCGTGAGTAAAGACGGCATTTGGTAAATACAATCCTGTTTGCTCTTTGAAGTGTTCGTTCCTGCAATTTGTTTATAGTGATAGCAAACGCAATTTTAATAGATAACTGTCGTCTAGTCAGTTGAAAAGCCATGCTTGGTAACCTCTAACTGCACGATGGATTTTTTTTGCGTTTAACGTCCGACTATTGTGCACACTTGGGCTAATGCAGACGATGGGATGATTTATAGCGTATGAAAATGCCAAGCCCTGGCCGGGAATCGCACCCGGGTCCTCGAGGTGAAAGCCCAGTACGCTATCAACAAGACCACCGAGGCGGTCAAATGCACGATGGAAGGAGAAATCACAAATACATTTGTGTAAAAACAGTGTCCAAAACAGGTGTTTGGTATTCGAAATGCTTGTCCCGGCTTGTACGACGGGGACTCTCAGTAGGGTCACATAACTTATAAGTTTAATAACTTTTAAAATTGTTCTATTGCGATATGCAAAAAAATGGCATTTGTAATAGGATTGTCTACTCGTGATTAATAAATTTAGCTTCGTAAAATATACAAAATATTGTCTGATTTGTGACGCCGCGCATGCGCAGCCATGATGCCGTTTTGCCTATGGCAGTTAAAAGCGTCTTTTATGTTAAAATTGTCCACAAACAGTAAGTTGTAGCACAAAATCGTTTTGCAATGTCAGAAGCCGGTTAAAAAAATCTTTCTAAAGATACCTCATTTATGCCTGTACGAATAGTATGTGCTGAGTAGAAGGGATGTTGACTCGAGAAATAATATGTGTGATTTTGATGAATCTGTACATACTTTGTCGCTCTGTGTGAAGGAACGTGGGAGCGTTCCATCCCGCAAATCATCCACGTTGCCACAGTAATGTATTAAGAAGGTGACGATTAGAAAATTTCAGGTATCCATGGTTTAAAAACGAAAACTCCTGTAGAGTTGGCAGTACTTATAAAATAACACCTCAAGTTGGCATTATTTAAGGAATAACCATAAAGGGCATGATGAATTGGTAAGAATAAAAAAACGA
>JAJIZJ010000254.1:52500-95446 GCA_022606455.1 Callitettix versicolor
AGGTAAACAGCATGGGATGATTTATAGCGTATAATATTTGTTCGGGAATCGAAAAAATAACGAATTTTCTTCACTTTTATGAGATTGTTTTCTTAAGGTAAACTCAAAGAGTACATTAGTATTTGTTTTGAAAAATTAACGAATTTTCTTCACCTTTATGAGATTGCTTTCTTAAGGTAAACTCAAAGAGTACATTAATATTTGTTTTGAAAAATTAACGAATTTTCTTCACCTTTATGAGATTGTTTTCTTAAGGTAAACTCAAAGAGTGCATTAATATTTGTTTGAAAAGTACGCTATCAATTTTCTTTACCGAGGCGGCTTTAGTGAGATTAGTTTTCAGAGGTAAATGGAGTCGTTAAAATAACGTACATTAAAAATATTCCATTTGAAAAATTTTGAATTTTAACACATTTTATGTTCTTTGTTTTCTTAAGGTAAACGCATAGAGTACTATAATATTTGTTTTGAAAAAATAACGAATTTTCTTCACTTTTATGAGATTGTTTTCTTAAGGTAAACTCATAGAGTACATTAATATTTGTTTTGAAAAATTAACGAATTTTCTTCACCTTTATGAGATTGTTTTCTTAAGGTAAACTCAAAGAGTGCATTAATATTTGTTTTGAAAAATTAACGAATTTTCTTTACCTTTATGAGATTGTTTTCTTAAGGTAAACTCAAAGAGTACATTAATATTTGTTTTGAAAAAATAACGAATTTTCTTCACATTTATGAGATTGTTTTCTTAAGGTAAACGCATAGAGTACTATAATATTTGTTTTGAAAAAATAACGAATTTTTTTCACCTTTATGAGATTGTTTTCTTAAGGTAAACTCAAAGAGTACATTAATATTTGTTTTGAAAAAATAACTAATTTTCTTTACCTTTATGAGATTGTTTTCTTAAGATAAACGCATAGAGTACATTAATATTTGTTTTGAAAAAATAACGAATTTTCTCCGCCTTTATGAGATTCTTTTCTTAAGGTAAACGCATAGAGTACATTAATAAACAATAATAAATACATTAATAAGCAATGAACGAATCAAAGCCTCCAAGTTACAATTAAATGTTACAAACATGGTTATCAATTAATTATAAACTAATTAATTAACAACGTGAATTAATTTGTTTTAAGTCTTTAAAAGTATCGAATTGAAAACGAGTTTCGCGAAATATGATTTACCTTTTTTAATCAATTATGAAATGGAAGCAAGTACTTTTTAACGTATGTAGTATAAAGTTACAAGTAGTTACATTTGGAAGTATGAAAATCTAATTTATGTGTATACGAGTGAGCCAAACTTCTAGAAACTCTTGATCAAAGAAATTGCTGAATATCATCTTTGAATTTATAAACTTTTTTTTCTTATGAAAAGAAACTTTTACTTTCTTACTTCAAAAGTATAGAGAAAGTATGGTGAAAGTGAAAAATCGATTTTGATGGATTTGTATGTTTTCAGGTACCATGAATAAAAAAATGGGCTTATACTTGATTGTTATCTTATCCGTGCACGCTTAGGTCTGTTTTATTCATAACTAGAGATATTTTTTTCAATTATGCAAAACAAGTTGTGCATTGTTTTTTAAAAAAGAACGTGCTCTAACTATTTTCAACACATTTTGTACAAATAGTCTACACATAACAAACAGCGAACTATCAAGAGAAATACGGAAAACAATTTCATTTTTCAAAATCGTTTTTACATATTTTACTCAAAAGTTGGTTATAAATGAAGGTGGAGAATACCAAATTGTTAAAAAAAATATTTACGGTTTGAAACAAAATTTAAAAATAAAACGTACTCCAACGGTAGTTCGAAGTACTTTTTTTTAGTTATTTAATTTTAATTATTAAAAATTTTCTGTACCAAACTAAGTTATGAATTTTTATATATGTTTTGGGAGTTAGTGGCTCATAGGTTTTCGTTTGGAGATTATTTGAGTGATGCGATCAAAACCATTAAAATCGATTTTCAAAAAAAATTAAATTCAATTGGTCCCGAGATACGGGTAAACAAAAGGTACACTACTTTTTGATTTTATTGAAATCAGTTAATTCCTTTAGTCTCCAGTAATTTGCACAGAAACAGAGTTTGACTTCCAAATAAAAATCAGTTTTCATACGATCTGAAAAATCTATATAAAACTCAAGATCAACTTTTCTCAATATTTTAAAATTGTGAAAACGTTATGATAGTATTTTATTCAAGTATACAAATTTGATATCCTTATTTACTGAACACAGTAAAACTATTACTTGATGAAACTCAATCATATCCAAGAAAATTAGAACAATTACAATAGTTTCACAAAAATTCTTTATTATTCAATTTAAATGAACAGACTGACTTCAAACTCTCTCCCTTACTGCCTATTGTTTAGTGGTTTTCTCAACCTGCTGTTGAATGACCTTCATACAATATCAATTAGTCCTTGCATTACCATTCCTGTGTTAATATCAACTGTATTACTATATAGGCACACTAAATAATGTTTAACTTCACCATATCTGAAGATGACTCACGGCGAAACATACATCGAAAAAGTGTAAAGAATTTTTCTGGAACTACGAGTATTATAACTGTTCTAATTATCCTGGATGGTAACGTTTATTCAAATCAAAGGTAACAGAAAAAATATTTAACTAAAAATATTGTTACTGATTTTATAAACAAAAACATTCACAGGTTTTGTATGGTTTATATGAAGCATTTTCCGTAATACGATTAAAAAACACTGCCTTATGCATAATATGCTTCATAAGTAAAAAAAAGACCACTCCAATCTCTTCAACTCCAGAGTGCAAATGCAATTTACCAGATAAGAACTAATCACTTGAACGCTGCTGTGAATTGAATTTCCTTAATTCCACGGAGCAAATGAATATATTTATTTTAAAATTCTGAATTTAAAACAGTACGTATTTTTCTCGGACGTATACACTGCTAATTAAAAAACAGTATTATTTTAATTTTCCTCACCTAATAAATTAACGTGTCTTATCTGCACGCCAGTATTTCATATTTAATTATTTTACACTTCATTTATATTGTTACGTTTGGCGACTGTGTTTCAAAAAATTAATTTAATCTTTATATACAGTATTTTCATAAACGTTTACATAAATATATCAGTTGTAATGTAACATTTTTCTTATTAAATAAGTTTTTTATTTATGAATTTGTTATTTTATAACAATATATTTACGTAAAAAAAAGACGCGATTTTCTTTTGAAAGTGAATTTAGAAAAATTAACATAATATAAAAACATATAGAAGAACATTTTGGAATTTAAAAATATTATTCCATTCATAACTTCAGTGGAATTTAATTATTCATGGTAATTAAATCATTAAATTAAATTTGATCATTCACAATACGATCAATTTAAACACACACACACACACACACACACACATATATATATATATATATATATATATATATATATATATATATATATATATATATATTTAACGTCCGACTATTGTGCACACTTGGGCTAATTCAGACGATGGGATGATTTATAGCGTATGAAAATGCCAAGCCCTCGCCGGGAATCGAACCCGGGTCCTCGGGTGAAAGCCTAGTACGTTATCCACTAGGCCACCGATGCGGCTCTCTCTCTCTCTCTCTCTCTCTCTCTCTCTCTCTCTCTCTCTCTCTCTCTCTCTCTCTCTCTCTATATATATATATATATATATATATATATATATATAGTAACATATATATATATATTATTATTATCTCCGTATAGACCCTGTTGGATCACACGAAGCACTCCGATTCATGTCTTGCTCCTTCTAATCCTCCACACCTCCCTCATCCTGTCCCCCCATGGATCCTCTTCCGCTCCTCCGTCCATTTTAGCATTTTTCTCCCCTGCTCTCTTTGGGATTTCATTCTCTGGGACCTTCCAACCTGAGCATTTTTCTCCTGTCTTCAACGTTCCTGTCTTCAACGTCTGTTGAGTCTATTTCTGCGTAATGTAGGTCTATTCTGACACAAAATGTAATCTCATTTGGTCCAGTAGTTGTGTGTGTTTGTGTGTGTATATATATACATATCATGCATTACCGTGTTATATAGTTTTCCGTGTCAGGATATGTAGCCTAATATTTTTAAAAATATAAAGGTTTTTTGACACATCACCGTGATAGGTCCAACAACCGTGTCAGGATATGTAGTACTCTTTAAAAAATATATAGGTTTTTTCACGCATCACCGTGTTAGTTAAGTTATGAAGTACTTTAAAAAAATATAAAGTTTTTTCCATGCATAACCGTATTAGGCCCAACAACCGTGTCAGTTAGGTTATGGAGTACTCTTTTGAAAAAAATAAATAATGGTTCTTTTAACGCATCACCGTGTTAGGCCTAACAACTGTGTTAGTTAGCTTTTGGAGTATTCTTTAAAAAAATATAAAGATTTATCACGCATCACTATGTTAGGCCTAACAACCGTGTCAGTTAAGGTTTGGATACTCTTTAAAAAATAAAGGTTTTTTCACACATCACAGTGATAGGCCCAACAATCATATCAGTTAGATATGTAGCATTCTTTAAAAAATATAAAAGTTTTTTTACACATCACCGTGTTAGGCCTAATAACCGTGTCAGTTAATATACTTAGTATTCTTTTAAAAATTAAAGGTTTTTTCACACATCACCGTGATAGGCCTAACAACCGTGTCAGTTAGGATATGCAGTATTCTTTAAAAAAATATAAAGGTTTTTTTTACGCATCACCGTGTTTGGCCTAACAACCGTGACAGTTAGGATATGTAGCCAAATAATCTTTAAAAATATAAAGGTTTTTTCACACATCACCGTGTTAGGCCTAACAACCGTGTCACTTAGGTTATGCACTATTCTCTTTAAAAATGGGTTTCTATCACCCCAAACTCGTGTTAGACGTATTTTTATTGTTTTACTGATCTGTAGATCAGTAAAACAATAAAAATACGTCTAAAATCAACACAACACGGTACCGATTTTCGCCGGTAGCAATTTTGAGGTTATGTTGGTCACTTTTATTTTCGATTTTTATCGTACTTCTCCTGCTTTCATATTTTGGATTTTTGCTTTTGGGTACATAATATATATATATATATATATATATATATATATATATATATATATAGTCTTAAATGAAAAATACCAGATTGTGATTATTAGATATAACATTAAAAACAATAATTTTGCAATAAATAAAACATAGATTAAGATTTATTATGTCCATCTCAGGTGCCTATCATGTTCAGTAAACAGTAATTAAACCTAACTATAGTTATACTGATAATTATTTTATAAGTAGTTTAATGAGTAGTAAGTCTCTCATTTAATTATAATTAAAATTTCCAGTGTTTCCGCCTTGCGCGTGAAGTGCACGTGATAACCACTACACTACAGAAACTACGAAGATGTTTGACCAATGTAAACATATGAAATGATTCGTCAATTTAATTCATATAGTGGTAGTAAAAGATCAGTTGTTTTATATTAATTCGTAACGATCAGCTGATTTCATTGAACAGCTGATATGCTATAAATAAGTTTTAGGTTAGGTCGTGTTTTCGAACAAATTAACGTAATTATAGTAAAAAGGAAGAGAAAACAGGATACGTGATTTTTATTTTATTATATATATTCACTGTATTGTTGTATTTTTTGTTTGATTTTTTAAATTTTATTTTAATTTTAATATTATTTGTTGCGTTGAGGTTTCTACACACGCTCTCTTTACCTATGTGGTGGGAATTGATTTAAGGTTGGAAATGTGTTTTTGCGTCAGAGGACCTGTATTAATGAGGACGAGCGTATATAGCAACCACACGTATTACATATTACCACTTGCTACCGAGTAGCAGGTATAACAAGTTACACTATATCTATGAATATATTATTATTATTTAGTTGGCTAACTGCTGATTCACCCTAATGATAGAAGCCGATCCCGAAAGCTCCTCTTTTGACGTTACCAAACTGTGTGTCTTTGCAAGATCAGAAGGATGGACAATCAACAACCTTGGAATAATAACTAAGAAAATAATTTATTTAATGGCTGCCCAGAAGGAGCTGTCGGTTCGCCTGAAAACAAATATTATTCTTTTGAAAAGTAATTAATATTTATTTTTAATTTATTGACGTAATAAATGATGTAAGCCTTCCAAATATAATATAATGTGTGATTTGCTACCTGGTAAACAAAATTCTGTACAAACTAGTCTAAAACACAAATATTAAAAAAAAATATAACCGGTTGAGTGCAATGTGTGATTAAATTTATTAGACATTTGGTTATACAGAATATTTTTGTGTTATACGGAATATTTTTTGTGTTATACAGAATATGTTTTGTGTTATACGGAATATTTTTGCCTTATGCAGAATATTTTTAAGTTACAAACATTTCATGGAATACAGTTTGTTGTACACAAAGATACGAAAAGGTCGGCCAACCAGGGATTTTCTGTCTTTCCTTCACTTTGTTTTTGTTTTCTTTTAATAACTTGTTTTGCTCAAAGAGAAAAAAATACGTACTAAAATGAATGATTATAATTTAGTAATTGTCCTTGGGGGACAGAAAGCCTAAACATAGCATGCTCATCACCTCCTTTTATAATTTAATTTCCATTACTACTAGGCCAACTAATTTTTGTCGGTGCCATAAAACGTTTTGCTACTAAATCAAATTTCAAAATCCATTTATTTTTAACACCTTCAATTCTCGGACTGTAACCGACTACTGATTTTAAATATACACATTTTCTTACGAAAAGTAACATAAATATCTTGAACAAGTATGGACATTACACCTTGTGCACCGTAACTCTGCGGCCACTTGCCACGTACTCCATACTCTAGCGAAGGCGAGAAAGCTGACGTGTTACGATCAAGTGAATCTCTTCTGTCAGTGCCCAAGCCAAGACCTACAGAAAAAAACAAAACATTTTTGAAATAAAAATAATCTTGAATACTACTCTAATACTTTTAAAAAATAGTCAGATATACTAGTGACAACTATACAAGGTGTGTTCAGAAAGTAACGAGAATTTTTAAATTTCGTGGGCTTGGAGAATCCGATTGTCACACATTTTTTTATTATGTTGGTATACATGTCCTTGAAGTACGATATAATTCAGCTGTTTCCATTATTGACTTTGTCTGTGACAGCTACTAAGGTTAGACATGTTTTTATGAGCTTGGCGATTTTCGTTTGTTAAAAGAAATGGATCAAAGAATTTGTATCAAATTTTGCGTAAAAAATGGAATAAAGTGTAACAAAGTGTGTGAAATATTAACAAAGGCCTATGGTGAGTCTGTTATGAGTAAAGCAAGAGTTTATGACGAACGCCCAGCACGCCCCAGGAAATCAACAACCGATGAAAACGTGGAAAAAGTGAAAGAAATGGTTATGAACAATCGCCAAATCACAATTAGAGAGGTCGCTGATGATGTTGGCATATCGATTGGATCATGTCATGACATTGTTTCCAAAGTTTTGTGTATGAAACGCGTGGCAGCAAAATTCGTTCCAAAATTGTTGAATTTTGAACAAAAACAGCGGCGAATGGAAGTTGCTCAGGAGTCACTAAATGAAGTCAACGACGATGCAGAATTACTGAAACGTATTATAACAGGTAACGAAACATAGGTTTACGGATATGATGCCGAAACTAAGGCTCAATAATCCCAGTGGAGGCATTCTGGCTCGTGAAGACCGAAAAAGGCTCGACAAGTGCGGTCGAACGTGAAGGTTATGTTATGCTCACTGTGTTCTTCGATATTAGTGGTATATATCGTTCATGAATATCTTCATGAATATGAATATCTTCATGAATATGAATATCTTCATGAATATATCTTCATGAATTCCTGCCATCAGGTGAAACGGTCAATAAGGAGTACTACCTACAAGTTCAACGCCGTTTGCGTGAAGCAATCGGGAAAAAACGCCCGGATCTGTGGAAAAACAATTCATGGCTTTTGCACCACGATAATGCACCAACTCACACTTCATTGCTTGTTCGTCAATTTTTGGCCAACATTACTGTAACAATGCCTCAGCCTCCATATTCGCCAGACATGGCTCCGTGTGACTTTTTCCTAAGTCCAAAAATAATGAGAACCTTAAAGGGCCGTCGTTTTACAGCCGTAGATGACATTAAAAACGCATCGCTGAAAGAACTAAAGGCTATCTCAAAGATCGAGTGTGAGAAGTGTTTCGAGGATTGGAAGAAGCGTTGGCACAAGTGCATAATCTCCAATGGGGACTATTTTGAAGGCGACAACATCAATGTAGAAGAATAAATAAATATTTTGTTAAAAAAATTAAAATTATCATTATTTTCTAAACACACCTCGTACAGTAAGTCACGATATGCTTTATTTGAGGCACTAGAACAATGTTAATGAAATGACGTAATTAATTAACTGAAAACGGTGCACTAATGCTGGGAAGATGGTTGATTTTGTCTTCAGTATTTCACGCTATTTGTCAATGTCAGCGATTTTTGGTCCGAAGTCGTTTAAATGTTTCCTGGAAATATAGTTTAACCAGTGTAACTGTCAATATAATGATTACCATTAACATTGATTTGCCTCAGAATTAAAGTACTTTTTTGTTTTCTTGGCTTTTATAAAGTTGCATTCAACTAGTGTATCTAAACCAAAGCCAATGATATCTCCCTTAGTTTTGATAAATATAATTCAAAATTATCTTAAGTGTTAATATAGAAATGAAAGTGTTTAAATGTAGCTGTAAACATCTTTTGGATTAGATAAAATTTGAATTTCGTTATATAGTTATAAGATAAAAAAGTTATGTTGTAATATGAAAAGATAAACAAAATTAGGTTTACTAAAAAGCTTAATTCACATTGATCATACAATTTTGACAAAATCAGGCTTTAATACTTTATGAAAATTATGTTGGTTTTTGTTAATGCTGCCTGAATGGATACTCAGTTTCGGATATTGGATTTTTATATAACTTACTTAAATGTAACACAAATTGCGATTCCTACCTGGTTTGGCGTGTTCACACTTATGGATTCTACGTTTCCAGCTGATAATTCAGCTATGTATGTCTGATTTAATGTAGTTGATTTCTGTGGGTTTCTATTTTGACTGCAGAAGCATTTGCTTGAACTATGATTTTTTTAACACAGCAAATTTGCGTTTTCTCCACAATTTTATTTTGTTTTTTTTATTGCTGTTGCTTGCTTGATTTGTTATCTAACAGCTGTTCGGAATTATTTGCTTACTGCGATTTACGCGTTACAAGGTCAAAAGGAAGGAAGAACCTTATGGTTATAACTTCGCTTCTGTAAAAAAACTTAAGCAGTGCGGGACTGGCCGACAGAAGTGACTACTTCTTTGACATGCCTTACTATACTTTTTCACTATTATGATTTTAATTATTTTTATACAAATTTAGATGCATACAGGAAAGGACAACTCTTAAAAATTACTTTCGTATTAAATTCCGCGTGTGTGTAGGTACACAACTTAAAAATTAATTGAAACTGTCACAGACTATGAATTTGAATATTTTAGGCTACATAAGGGATTTTAATAATTAATCAGTTTATAACCCTACTTTTGACAGTTATACTGTCTAAGTATAATAATAAATATAATATTTGTGATTCTGACATTCAAAAATTGGTATAGGTCATATACATTAAATAATTTAACTACAAAAATTTAGAATTACACATTTTTAAAATTAACAAGAACAAAAAACATAACCTCAATTGAAATGATATTGTGCGAAATCAGCTGTTTAGAAGTATTCACTTCCAGTCTGGATATATACAAAAACAATATATGCTGTGAGGTATGCGTTACTGATTCAAGCGTGACGCGAAAGCAAATGTTTTGTCAACTGCGACCATACAAGTTTTCACTTCGAAAATACATTTTATTAATCATTAAACAAACCACGTCACAAGATGGATATATTAGAGCGTTCCGTGACGGCAAACTGAATTTTCCCTCTGCAAAACATACACCCAAATCCCGCGATAAATAGTCACTTTAATAAAGTAAGATAAACTGTTAAAAAATGTGATCTGTTAAAACTTGCTTAAATTTTATTGTAGTAGCCTACTTTCTTTTTATGTTACAGGAAAATGTAAAACAATAGTTCGTCACCATTACGAAATGCTAATAATGAACAAAAATTATTGATTCCAGGTCGTAAATTATCAAAAATAATTGCCATTGTTTTTATTAACAAAAACAAATAAAATGTCAATTACACTGATTAGGAAAACAAAAGGTTTAAAGCATTACATGTTTAGAATTGTAAATAGAAATACATATATGTAATGTATACGAGATAGTATACATTGTTTAAAAGTTTATATTCTTCAGTTATACCTTGCATAAACATTGTAATATCCGTAGAATATCTCGTGTTTGTGCAAGTATTCTCACTACAGTTTGCACTATGTAAGTACACGCGGTAAGGTAATTTAAAAGTTACGTATTTTATGCAAATTTCAAGTTGCAACGCTTATTTCGTACTAAGCAGAAATAAATAAAATAATATTCACAATTTTATATTAAAAAAATAGGGCAAATAAAACAAACAACTTTGTTACTTTAAGTTATTATATATTTAAAATTATTTTTTGTTGTGTTTAACGTCCGACTATTGTGCACACTTGGGCTAATGCAGACGATGGGTTGATTTAGAGCGTATGAAAATGCCAAGCCCTGGCCGGCAATCGAACCCGGGTGGGGGGAGGACCGATGCCACTAGGTGTCATGAAATCTGATTAACTTATTTTACAAAAATGTTATTATAAGTTTTATTATAATAATTACTTATAATAAAATATTGTTAGCAATATCTTGGAATCACCTGAATTTATAAGTTCAGGTGTTCGTTCAGAAAGAACTGAAAATCAGTATTGTTACACAAAATCGATCATTAGTTTTTTTTCTTCGAAACTTGTCATTGAAACAAAGTCACCAAAAGCGTAAAGTTCAAAATCGAAAACGGCGGTTATAGTCCATTGTCAGTTTTTATTTTTATTTATTCTCGAAAAATGAAGTTTGTGCAAGAACTAGACTTACTTGAACAAAATCTGACGAAACGATTTCGAGAAATTGCGCGAGTTTTTGTTTGAATCGGATTTTCCAAGCTGCTACTCTGTTTTGGATTGGTTACTTACGTAATAAAATTCTATTACAAACTTTTCGGAAATTGTTAGGTTATGCGATGTGAACAGACATCAAGTATAAACCAATTTTTGGATTAAAAAAAAAACGGATAGGTTCATTGAAATCGTAAGATCGACTTTTTCACCGTCACCATAGTTTCATAGTTACAATTACGTTTTTAAATCCCGCGTGTTTTAAAATTCCTAAAATTGATACGCATATTTCATTCAAGTCCAAATAACCGAATAATTTATAAAAAATATAACTAGTTTCACAAAAATTCTGTAGGCGAAGACAATAACTCTACTTTATTCACATAAAACTACGTCTTGAAAATGTTTACGTATTTTCACAAAAACTTCTTTATGAGAACCCAATCAGAAACACTGGTCAATTTAAAATCATGCAAGGCAAATATTTTCCGAGTCCATTTAAGCATGATTGGTTGTTTGACTCTTCATTAATTAGTTTGAATAACTGATTTTTTTGCCTTATTGGAAACAGGCCTGATATCGAATAGGTTCATTGAAGATCGACGTTTTCACCGTCATCATACTTTCTTAGTTACAATTACGTTTTTAAATCTCTGCGTGTTTTAAAATTCCTAAAATTGATACGCATATTTCATTCAAGTCCAAATAACCGAATAATTTATAAAAAATATAACTAGTTTTACAAAAATTCTTTAGGCGAAGACAATAACTCTACTTTATTCACATAAAACTACATCTTTCATAAAAACTACGGCAATATTTTCCGTGTCCATTTAAGCATGATTGGTTGTTTGACTCTTCATTAATTAGTTTGAATAACTGATTTTTTTTACCTTATTTGAAACAGGCTTAATCCTGATATCGAACATGCTATAACAATTGACACAATGAGGTAAGAATTTCAGGATTGTTTCAACTTTTAACCGGAAACATTTACTTGAAACATTTTTCATATTTAAATCATTCCTAAAATATATCATTCAACAAAATTTTAAATCGATTTTGATTTTCTTTTTTCTTTTCTTTAAATTTCTTAGGTTTTGTCAAGGGTTTATTACGTCTTACAAAACATTCTGTACAAAAAAACATGGTGACGTGACGGAAACGAATATCTACATTATAAGAATAATACAAATTTTTTTTAGCCCTCAATGGAGCACATTTAGTCAATTTTGGTTCTTTTGGGCTTTCAACTTTGGTTCTTTTAGGTTTTTGAGATTCTCCCAATACTTTTTCAGTCTTATAGATCTCTGTAGTCTATAAGGCTTCCTCCGAGTAAAAGGCAACTCTTTTTGTTCCTTCTTTAAATTTTAATCTAATGTTTTTATCACTAAGCATTGGTTTTTCCTTTCCTTCTTTCAGACGTTCCTCTGTTATCCCTAATTCTTTTAACTTCTTTAATTCTTTCCACTTCCTTAAGCCACTCATTCTTTACTTTCATCTTGAGTTGGTAATTTAGGAGTTTCTTCTGGTAGTCTTATTAGGTGTCCATAAAAAGCCAGTCTCCTCTTTCTAATATTATCTAACAGATGTTCATTATCCTGATAGATGGCTGAACGTGGCAGCAGTCTGTATGTTCCTTCTACCATGTGTTTTTTTTGGATAATGGTTCTCAATATTTTTCTCTCCACTTTTTGAAGCTCCTCTGTTCTGTTTCGGCTTCTTAGATTAAATAAAGTTTCCGCGGCATAAGTCACTTCTGGTCTTGTGACCGTATTATAATGTCTGATTTTCGACTTTATGGAAAGCGACTTTTTCTTATACGTTCCCCAAGTTAACTTTAGGGCCTTCTTTAATTTGTTCGTTCTATTTTTTATTGCCAGTTTTTCAGCTGTTTCTAGTGATATTTTCTCCCAAATACTTAAAATTATGCACTATCTTTATTCGTTCGCCTTCTATTTTTATAGACTTTTGTTCTGACTTTTTAGTCGGCATTATTTTCGTCTTTTCGAAGGATATCTGTAAGCTGACCTTTCCTGCTATGTTTTTAGTGATTTTATTTGCTGTTCCGTGATTAATAAACAAATTGATAAACACATTTTTTTATTTTAAATATTTTAAATCTTTTTTCACCATCAAAATCAGCGTTAAA
This sequence comes from Callitettix versicolor, assembly GCA_022606455.1. NCBI lineage: Eukaryota > Metazoa > Arthropoda > Insecta > Hemiptera > Cercopidae > Callitettix > Callitettix versicolor. The sequence continues at coordinate 65,771 of JAJIZJ010000254.1, forward strand.
ATTTATACGAACAAGCATTTTAAAATTTCAAATTAAATTAAGAATACAAAATAAACCCAATCAGCCATTAGATTAACTTACATATCTTTAATGGAATACTAATGTGTTAAATGCTTTCACAAGAAGATTTTCTCGGTGAAATTAAGTTCATAATAAAAGTAACATACAAAATTTTAAATTTGTAAGACTTTCAATTTTTAACATTATGAAATAATTAAAGTTATTTTAAAATCGATTTTTGTGCTTATTTTGAACCAAAGGACCGACATTGCTAATCCCAGCAATGTGCAAACACAACACAATTTTATCAGCGTTTAAAGATCGCAGGTGTTATCACTCTCATAATTATTGCGAATAATATCCTTTGGAAAAACAAGCTATTCGAGCGGCCATCATGATAAGACCCAGACCGAAAGACATTCAAATGAATATCGAACTTGACATGTAAAAAACTGCTTAAGGTTAGTAAAAATATCTGTAAAAGTGTGTGTGTGTGTGTGTGTGTGTGTGTGTGTGTGTGTGTGTGTGTGTGTGTGTGTGTGTGTATGTGTGTGTATGCGTGTGTGTGTATGTGTGTGTATATGTGTTTGTGTGTATGTATGTGTGTGTGTGTGTGTGTGTGTGTGTGTGTGTGTAGCAAGCAGGTATAATAGCAAGCAGGTATATGCAAAATCAGTTCTGTTTCATTCAAACAAAAATCGATTATGATTATAGCTTGGAAAAATTCCTTCAACAGTTTCAAAATGGTGACTATTTCAATTCTTTGTTAAAATTCAAAACTTTTTGTCTTGTCTGATTCAAGATATCAATCAAGATATTCAAAAATTCAAAACGTTTGAAAATCTGATTTGATTATCGTAATCAGCTTTAAAAACTGCATACATTAGCTTTTCAATTTTCAAATTCTGTTGAAATTCAGAAACTCTTTGACGGCGGTCAAAGTTCATTTTGTACTTTCAATGTAATTTGACAGTTTAAAGTAATATACGCAGATGCTGAATTTGATGGTGAAATCAGAATTTCAAAAAATATAAGGTAAAGGAACAAAAATTTTGGAAATTCACTTCTATTACTTCAGATAAACAGTTGCGAGTCACGATAATTTTCAAACAAAATTCTCTAAAAAGTGCGATCCTATGTTTACAATTATGTTTTTGTATGTTTTAAAAGAGAATATCAAAATTTTATTTACAGGCCACAATGATTAGAATCCTCTTGATTAACGTTTTACTTCTATATTCGTTACACTTGACGACAGCCTGGAAACATAGGAAGAGATTACCGAATATTATTTTCATTTTGGCAGACGATACGGTAAGTTGACCTATTAGTTTTTTGATAATAACAAAAAGTGTACATAACCTGATTGCTAAGGCAGTGTTTTTCTGAAAGAAACCACAATGGAGGCTGGACTGACTCTGTTGTACGACAATTAGAAGATTTTTGTGTTTAACTTCTTGAAATTTAAAATGATTTGTCTACAAAAAATATTTACGGGTGGTTAAGGGGCTATAGTTAAAGAGAAAAAATACTTATCATTTTCATTCATGTATAGCGTGGAACATTATTTCAAACTATAAATGATATTTATTCCGAATGTATATAGTTTTTGCAAATAAAATAAAAATAAACGCCCCTAGACCTTTTCAAAAGTTCACTTTTTCATGCCCTGCCCATATATCCGATATATCAGGTCATACTTCGATTTAAAAAAAATTATAAATCTAGTTTCGACAGAAATGAAAAAGTATTTTTAGATTGTTTGCTATTTTACATAATAACAATTGACTGACTTCAACAAAAACGTGTTTTAAAATATTCACTAAAAATTTAAGAAAGTTTTTCCCAGCGTTTGATCTTTTGCGTGCTACTTAAAAGTCATGTTTATGATTGAACATCAAAGGAGCACTTAAATCGTACATTACAAGCTTTAGAGTTCGCGTCGCGGCAGGGCAGACGATACTGAAGTCAGCTGATCCAATCTTGTTAGTATATAATTTACATTTGGAACAAAGCGTCTTCGGCCCTTCAGAACGTGTATTAAAAACACGTGATTAACAATTTTATTTATAACTTCATAATTTTTAGAGACGTTTGAGCAAAACGTTAATTGAATTTGTTAAAGCTGTTTTAAAATAAATGTCATATATTTAATAAAATTCAGCAAATAACTGTACTCTCCAACGATGTTCTCTAGTAAACAGACATATATAAAATAAAAAACAATTTGTAATCAGAAGATCCGAGGACAGATAAATTCACTAAAATTTCAAAGTCGAGTTTTTCCCACGATTACTATGATTCCGTTAGCCTCAAGACTGATAAAATTCCAGAAAATCTACTAAAATTGAACAGAAAATACTCACAGATAAAATAAGGTGTGACGAAAGGTTTAACAATTTGTAAAACTTGGTACAAATAACTAAATATGTAGAACAATTTTTAAGCTTCTAAATACTTGCATATTGGAGTTTTTAAACATCGCATAAATGCATAACTGAAACTTAATTAAAGAAGTATTATTTTTGAATTCAGGGTTGGAACGATGTAGGCTTTCACGGGTCTAACCAGATACCCACTCCAAATATCGACGCCTTGGCTTACTCGGGCACTATCCTCCATAACTACTACACGCAGCCGATATGCACACCTTCCAGGAGTGCCCTCATGACTGGCAGACATCCAATTAATAATGGTTAGTTGTATTTATTTATTTTTATTAATTTATAATTACATTTACTTGGTACATATAACCACGTACCACACCACAACAGATGTTTTCGAAGAAACTTTCTTAAACATACCTCTCTCATATCTCACCTATACTTCACCCATACCGCACTCTTATCTCACTCATACCTCACTCATACCTCACGCATACCTCACTCATACCTCACTCTTACCTCACTCATACCTCACCCATACCCCACTCATACCTCACTCATATCATCCATACCTCACTCATACCTCACACATACCTCGCCCATTACTCACTCATACCTCACTCATACTTCACCCATACCTCACCCATACCTCGCTCATACCTCACCCATACCTCACCCATACCTCACTCATACCTCACCCATACCTCACTCATACCTCACCCATACCTCACCCATAACTCACCCATACCTCACCCATACCTCACCCATAACTCACTCATACCTCACTCATACCTCACTCATACTTCACTCATGCCTCACCCATACCTCATGACAATTTTTTGTCCCCGGCAGCTTTGCGGTCTCTAAAAACTCAACACGCTTTTAAGCTGACACTATATAATTACCAAATATATTATTAGTTAATACACAATTAATTACAATAATCACTTTATTTGTTAATATTCTCAAGTGCAAAATATTTTCTACATTGCCAATTAAACTGCAATCTTCCATATATTATTAAATGATAGTTACTGTTAACATATTCCTGTATATCTAAAAAACTAATGAACCAATAACGATGTATGATAAATTAAACATTGCTTCACGTCATAGCAAATGAGATATCATTCGAAAAGATTTACAAAACTGAGTTACAGAAAAAAGGCAAGTATACATGTCTAAAAGTTATCATTGTTGCTAATAAATTGTGATTGGCACTAATAAACATACAATGATGCCATGATGTACGAGGGCTTCTCTTTCACCGTATTACTTGTTGCATTTATTCTACAGCTGATAACTATATGATTACAGCTGATTATAACTATGTGTTTTTGCCGAACTACCACTGATCATATTAGGATTAAAAACAAAGAAAAACAATTTTATAACATATTTGTTATTATGGCTATATTTCCATGAGATTATTTTAATAATTTCAAATATCTTTTTTCTAAATAAATATTTTTTACAGTACATTTACTCCATTCATTAATACATTTAGCGTTTCGTAAAATATAACTAGATAAATGATTCCAGTAACAAGTAAAAGGGCAATTAAAAAACCTTTAATTGAAATAGTGTTAGCGAAGGAGCATCTGTGATGTGAAATCAGCTGTTTAGGTAAATATTACCTCCACTTCGCATCACTTTAACTTTGTAATTTTTTATTTGCCGTTTAGATTGTTTTTTTTTATTAATAGAATAGAATTTTATATTTTTCGACCAACTTTCAACGATAAAACCCATTTACTTGAGTTGTATATAATTATCAAGGAAGAAAAGATTGCTATCACCATTTACTGATATAGATTTAAAAAAAGTATGTGTTCCTATTTAATTGGCAAAATCTTCACTTCTAACTTAATAAAACTCCAGATACGTAGCTTTTCCCTGTCATAAAAGAAAATTTCCCGAAAAAAGTCAAAATAATTTAACATAAAATGAAATATGAACACGTTTTTCTGAAATCTAAACACGTGGTTGATAATCACGAGTGCCCTAGGTTGGTCATCTAACCTTCTTTCATCTACCTGCTCTTGGAGCAGATTCCTTCATCTCAAGACAAGGTAGATCAGCTAACGCCGAAGGCAGTGTGGCTTAATACTAAGGCTTTGGATATCAGACGACCTACAGATTTAATCTGTAACTGCGAGGCTCTGCATTAGTGGACGTTTTATTTTCCTAACTACTTGTGGTGTTTGGTTGACTTGAAACAAATCTTTGAATACTTGGAAAATCAGGCTCACTGTAAACTCATGGAACGCACTATCAATAAATTACAGAAGCATTTTTTTAATGTCTAATTTTATATATATATATTTTTTTTTGTGTTTAACGTCCGACTATTGTGCACACTTAGGCTAATGCAAACGATGGGATGATTTATAGCGTATGAAAATGCCAAGCCTTGGCCGGGAATCGAACCCGAGTTCTCGGGGTGAGTCTAATTTTATATCGTATATGAGGACTATCAGTGTTAACGGTAGTAAGCGTATACAGTAATGCAGTAAAACAAGATGGAGTTAAACATTTCAAACAACAACAACTTTTGTGAATATGTACAAACGTTTATAGGGAGCGTAAAAGCGCAAATTTAGAAGAAAGGAGGCGAAAGCAAAGGATCTCCTTATGAAACCTAGAAGCGACCTCTGAAGTATCAATGTTTGAATGAAAGAAAACAATTTTTATAGCGCTGCTATGACGGGAACAGTATTTTAAGACTAGAGGGGTGAACTGTAGTAAGGGTGTGCAGTAATGCAGTAAAACAAGATGGAGTTAAACATTTCAAACAAAGAAAACTTTTGTAGATATGTACACAAGTTTATAGGGAGCGTAAAAGCGCAAACTTAAAAGAGAGGAGACGAAAGCAAAAAGGATCTTCTAATGAAACCTAGAAGCAGAAGAACTCTCAGGCATCAAAGCTTGTGTAAAAGAAAAGCAATTCTTATAGGGCTGCTATGACAAGGTAGACGGGAACAGTACTTTAAGACTAGAGGGGTGAACTGTAGTAATTATGTGCAGTAATACAGCTAAAAAAAGGAGAATGAAATGATTAAATATCTCAAATAATGACAACTTTTTTAGATATATACAAAAGTTTATAGGGATCGTAAAAGCGCAAACTTAAAAGAGAGGAGACGAAAGCAAAAAGGATCTTCTAATGAAACTAGAAGTAGAAGAACTCTCAGGTATCAAAGCTTAGATAAAAGAAAAGCAATTCTTATAGGGCTGCTATAACAAGGTAGACGGGAACAGTACTTTAAGACTAGAGGGGTGAACTGTAGTAATTATGTGCAGTAATGCTGTAAAAAAAGGAGAATAAAATGATTAAATATCTCAATTAATGAAAACTTTTTTAGATATATACAAAAGTTTATAGGGAGCGTAAAAGCGCAAACTTAAAAGAGAGGAGACGAAAGTAAAAAGGATCTTCTAATGAAACTAGAAGTAGAAGAACTCTCAGGTATCAAAGCTTGGGTAAAAGAAAAGCAATTCTTATAGGGCTGCTATAACAAGGTAGACAGGAACAGTACTTTAAGACTAGAGGGGTGAACTGTAGTAATTATGTGCAGTAATGCTGTAAAAAAAGGAGAATAAAATGATTAAATATCTCAATTAATGAAAACTTTTTTAGATATATACAAAAGTTTATAGGGAGCGTAAAAGCGCAAACTTAAAAGAGAGGAGACGAAAGTAAAAAGGATCTTCTAATGAAACTAGAAGTAGAAGAACTCTCAGGTATCAAAGCTTGGGTAAAAGAAAAGCAATTCTTATAGGGCTGCTATAACAAGGTAGACGGGAACAGTACTTTAAGACTAGAGGGGTGAACTGTAGTAATTATGTGCAGTAATGCTGTAAAAAAAGGAGAATAAAATGATTAAATATCTCAATTAATGAAAACTTTTTTAGATATATACAAAAGTTTATAGGGAGCGTAAAAGCGCAAACTTAAAAGAGAGGAGACGAAAGTAAAAAGGATCTTCTAATGAAACTAGAAGTAGAAGAACTCTCAGGTATCAAAGCTTGGGTAAAAGAAAAGCAATTCTTATAGGGCTGCTATAACAAGGTAGACGGGGAACAGTACTTTAAGACTAGAGGGGTGAACTGTAGTAATTATGTGCAGTAATGCTGTAAAAAAAGGAGATAAAATGATTAAATATCTCAATTAATGAAAACTTTTTTAGATATATACAAAAGTTTATAGGGAGCGTAAAAGCGCAAACTTAAAAGAGAGGAGACGAAAGTAAAAAGGATCTTCTAATGAAACTAGAAGTAGAAGAACTCTCAGGTATCAATGCTTGGGTAAAAGAAAAGCAATTCTTATAGGGCTGCTATGACAAGGTAGACGGGAACAGTACTTTAAGACTAGAGGGGTGAACTGTAGTAATTATGTGCAGTAATGCTGTAAAAAAAGGAGAATAAAATGATTAAATATCTCAAATAATGACAACTTTTTTAGATATATACAAAAGTTTATAGGGAGCGTAAAAGCGCAAACTTAAAAGAGAGGAGACGAAAGTAAAAAGGATCTTCTAATGAAACTAGAAGTAGAAGAACTCTCAGGTATCAAAGCTTGGGTAAAAGAAAAGCAATTCTTATAGGGCTGCTATAACAAGGTAGACGGGAACAGTACTTTAAGACTAGAGGGGTGAACTGTAGTAATTATGTGCAGTAATGCAGTAAAAAAGAAGAAAGAAGGGATTAAATATCTCAAACATTGAAAACTTTTGTAGATATGTACAAAAGTTTATAGGGTGCGTAAAAGCGCAAACTTAAAAGAGAGGAGACGAAAGTAAAAAGGATCTTCTAATGAAACTAGAAGTAGAAGAACTCTCAGGTATCAAAGCTTGGGTAAAAGAAAAGCAATTCTTATAGGGCTGCTATAACAAGGTAGACGGGAACAGTACTTTAAGACTAGAGGGGTGAACTGTAGTAATTATGTGCAGTAATGCTGTAAAAAAAGGAGAATAAAATGATTAAATATCTCAATTAATGAAAACTTTTTAGATATATACAAAAGTTTATAGGGAGCGTAAAGCGCAAACTTAAAAGAGAGGAGACGAAAGTAAAAGGATCTTCTAATGAAACTAGAAGTAGAAGAACTCTCAGGTATCAAAGCTTGGGTAAAAGAAAAGCAATTCTTATAGGGCTGCTATGATAAGGTAGACGGGAACAGTACTTTAAGACTAGAGGGGTGAACTGTAGTAATTATGTGCAGTAATGCTGTAAAAAAAGGAGAATAAAATGATTAAATATCTCAAATAATGACAACTTTTTTAGATATATACAAAAGTTTATAGGGATCGTAAAAGCGCAAACTTAAAAGAGAGGAGACGAAAGTAAAAAGGATCTTCTAATGAAACTAGAAGTAGAAGAACTCTCAGGTATCAATGCTTGGGTAAAAGAAAAGCAATTCTTATAGGGCTGCTATGACAAGGTAGACGGGAACAGTACTTTAAGACTAGAGGGGTGGACTGTAGTAATTATGTGCAGTAATGCTGTAAAAAAAGGAGAATGAAATGATTAAATATCTCAATTAATGAAAACTTTTTTAGATATATACAAAACTTTATAGGGAGCGTAAAAGCGCAAACTTAAAAGAGAGGAGACGAAAGTAAAAAGGATCTTCTAATGAAACCTAGAAGCAGAAGAACTCTCAGGTATCAAAGCTTGGGTAAAAGAAAAGCAATTCTTATAGGGCTGCTATGACAAGGTAGACGGGAACAGTACTTTAAGACTGGAGAGATGACAGCCAGGAATATTAACATAGTTAGCAAATGGTAACTAAGAAAAATCATGGAAGTCATTAAAGGTCAGTGTCGATTGAGGGTTTACATTAACAGGATAGAAATGTATTACAGAGAGACTGTGTGTAAATTATACAGGGAAGAAGAGAAAACTGCAGGTGACATATATGATTGTGAGGCTCTTGCAGCAGAAGGCATAGAGCTAGTCAGTGGATGGCTAAAACTAACTAAGAGCACCAGTCTACTGAACTAGAACACAAAAGGCTTAAATTTTTTAAATATTCTTCTTCTTTTCTGCTAGGATTATTATCACTATGTTCAATATAATGATCTGCCTTCTCTTGCTTCGTCAATTCTTCTTTCGTTGATGCGTTTCTATAGATATAGAGTATAGATATAGTTTTTGAAGATGGAGGTTCTCCGAAACGCGTCAACGAAAGTAGAATTGACGAAGGTAGGGAAGGCAAATTATTATACTGAACATAGTGACAAAAGGCTTAGTTTACAATAGATCATTTGATCTCGGTTGTAAAGAAAACCAAACGATATAACCTAAAAATAATTAATCTAATCTATGAGCGTAGATCTATTGACCTGTCAGCGTTCACACCTGCATAAATAAGTATTTTTTTAATTTAGAATTAAACGTGTATAACGATTTCGATGAAATTCATAATATAATGCTCTACTTCTTGGGACACTTGTGAAAATATTCAGAAGTAAACAAAAATAAACCCTAACACTGGAACATTTTTTTTAACACCCGATCAGCTTTTTTAATTTTAAATTTGCTATGATTTTTCACATCTAATAAAAATTTTACTAACGATTATTAATTGACTGGGCCAGTATTTTGGGCTTTCACGATAGCCTTGCAACCAAGTTTATGAATGAAATCGTATGTTAGAATGTGTTTTCATAGTTTTCCTCCATTTGTTATTCAAATTGTCAAAATTTTTTTTAATTTTAAGAGTAAACAACAAATGTATACTTACTAATATTCCAGGGATGCAGCACGATGTAATCTTTCGTACCGAGCCCTGGGGGCTTCCTCTCACAGAAACTCTGCTCCCGCAGTACTTAAAGAAATTTGGATATGTTAACAGAGCAGTGGGCAAGTGGCATCTCGGGTTCTTTAAGGAAGTCTATACACCTACATTCAGAGGTTTCGACTCACACTTCGGTTACTGGCTTGGACATCAGCATTATTTTACGCATAAGGTATGTTAAGGCTAATTGTCACTGATTATAAGAAGTAATCGCGGCACGCAGCTGTCTCGCTTACCTGACAGAATCAAATTTCATAAAATATTTTTTTACAGGTATTTTTCAAAATCTTATTTCACAGTCAGCATTAATTATTGGCATTTTAAATTTCCATATTTCGTTGGAAATACGAAAATGAACCCTGACCTCAGTCAAATTCAATTTTTTATTTCAATGGAATTTGAAATGATAATTTATGCAAAATTTAACATTCATTACGATTATGAGATGTAAAGGCTTTTTTCAGTAAAGGATTTTCAGGAAATCTTTTCTCTGTATGAAAAAATGAATGATTAGAAATTGCCGCCATTTTAAAAAAAATGAACGGGTTTTATTCCCCGTTCCACCTATTGAACGGGTAAAGAAATTGTTCCACTTCAAAATCGAGTTTTATGACAAGATTGAAATGCTTCTTAACCCCGCAGGAGGTACAGACTATTGAGAGGATTTAGACGTCCCTCGTGGAACCCGAGTCTAACACACACCTTACACTTAGAATACTACATTTACGACTTTAACACTTTACACTCACACTTATATTTAGGGAGGCGATAATAGCCTCAATGTGCTTTTCGCCTTAAAATAAAAAAAAATCTTAACACACACACACACACACACACACATATATATATATATACACATTTATATGTACACACACACACACACACACACATTTACATATACATACATATACACACACACACACACATACACACACACACATATATATATATATATATATATATATATATATATATATATATATATATATATATATATATATATATATGTGTGTGTGTGTGTGTGTGTGTGTGTGTGTGTGTGTCACGTGGCAAGGTACGTGACTTTTAACGCGCGCCTCAAGCTCACAATTTATCAGTTGCACTTTTCGGTTTGTACGGGAGTGTCAAAATACGCAATTTTATTTAAATTTGTTCACTGTGCGCGTTCCGATTCCTGACGTCGACAAGGGGCGAGGAAATTCGCGCAATATATTGGCAGCTGTAATGAGTGCGACAGAGGATGGTCTCTATCGACTTGGAACTTCTAAAGGAATTTTAAAACAATTATATGCGAGATTACAATTCACTTTATGCCCTAAGAACTTGTTTAGAATTGAAGATATTCCTGACCACGAAATTCCTCTCCGGTCAGTTGCAATTGCTCAGTCCAGTGGCAGCGGCCAAGGATTCGTCAAATGTATGTGTAAAATACAGTGCCAAAATATGAAATGTCTTTGCGTGAAAAAAGTAATGTAATGTAATTCAAAATGTCATTCACAAGCCTGTCACGTTGCAACAAGTAGGTTAATTTCTTATTTTTTTTATGAAAATTTTGTTTCCCTTAATAAGAAAGACCTTATTATTAAGGAATTATTATTAAAATTATGTTTTGTACAATTTTAATTTTTTTAATGCATTTTGAATAATTTTTTTAATGGCACTCTCATTATTTTTCAGAATAACCTCATCAGGAATTTGTTCACACTTTGCCTAAATAGCATTTGTCATTCTATAGAATGTCTTGTATTATATACAATTCCTAGGGAAAGTATGTAATAATTTTCATATTTCATACCTTACCTAAAAATGACCGGCATTATATAAAATACCTAGGCATTCTATAGAATGCCGGCGTTTCATACTTTATATATATAAACATATATATACACACATACATTTTGACGACAAATCCTCAAAAAGTGATCTTGCGGTCAGGATCGGTGCTCATTTCAAAATTACATGTAGGAACAAAATTTAAAAAAGTACAAATTTTACAATATTTTTAGCTCTCACTTTTTTGAAAATCTGATTTTACCGTCATAATTAGCGTTTTAAATATTTAAATGACATTTGAAATACGAAAAAGGACCATGACTACAGTCAAATTAATTTTCATATTTTAAATTGAGTTAAATTAAAAAAAAAAACAACCAAATTATATGTCACCGTCGCCGTCGCGTGTGATGTACTCTATTCTGTTTAACATAACGGACTGATCAACAGAAAATTATGAACTGTCTGTTTGTTGATTGGCTATTGATGAAAATATTTTCAAATAGTAAAACATTAAGTTGAACTATTATATTTTTGCAGACTTCTAACGGCTACGACTTCAGAAGGGACATGGAAGTTTCGTGGAACAGCAGCGGAAAATATGCGACAGACCTTTTCACTGACGAAGCTGTAAACCTTATAAAGGACCATGACAAAAGGTCGCCTTTGTTTCTGTACGTGGCTCATATTGCCACACACGCACCATTGGAGGCCCCTGCTAAACTGATTAAGAAATTCAAATATATCAAAAATTGCAAGAGGCGCACCTTTGCCGGTAAACTTATTTAACTAAAATACAATTAAAATATCAGCGTAATTTAGTGAATATTTTTCATTTTTAGTAAATTTCCGATAGAGTTAGCAATTTGAGCAGACATCATAGTGAGACTCAGAGCCTTGACCTTGAAATTAGCGCTGATATTGTGTTCTAAATCATATTTTATGGGTCTTAAAAATTATATAATATTGTTTGTATTTCATATATATCACTTAATACATGCATTCCTTTGTAGATGGAAAAATGTTAATCACATTAAAAGCTACACAGGTACGTCCGTTCAACAACAACTTTTCTAGTAGAACATCGTTTCAGTATTTAGCCAAAATCGTATCTACCGTCTTCGAGGTTGTTCTCGCTCCGAGTCTGAAGTCGAACTCACTGAAGTGTGTGTGTGTGTGTGTGTGTGTGTGTGTGTGTGTGTGTGTGTGTGTGTGTGTGTGTGTGTGTGTGTGTGTGTGTGTGTGTGTGTGTGTGTGTGTGTGTGTGTGTGTGTGTGTGTGTGTGTGTGTGTGTGTGTGTGTGTGTGTGTGTGTGTGTGTGTGTGTGTGTGTGTGTACATATAAATGTGTGTGTGTGTGTGTGTACATATAAATGTGTATATATATATATGTGTGTGTGTGTGTGTGTGTGTTAAGATTTTTTTTTATTTTAAGGCGAAAAGCACATTGAGGCTATTATCGCCTCCCTAAATATAAGTGTGAGTGTAAAGTGTTAAAGTCGTAAATGTAGTATTCTAAGTGTAAGGTGTGTGTTAGACTCGGATTCCGCGAGGGACGTCTAAATCCTCTCAATAGTCTGTACCTCCTGCGGGGTTAAGAAGCATTTCAATCTTGTCATAAAACTCGATTTTGAAGTGGAACAATTTCTTTACCCGTTCAATAGGTGGAACGGGGAATAAAACCCGTTCATTTTTTTTAAAATGGCGGCAATTTCTAATCATTCATTTTTTCATACAGAGAAAAGATTTCCTGAAAATCCTTTACTGAAAAAAGCCTTTACATCTCATAATCGTAATGAATGTTAAATTTTGCATAAATTATCATTTCAAATTCCATTGAAATAAAAAATTGAATTTGACTGAGGTCAGGGTTCATTTTCGTATTTCCAACGAAATATGGAAATTTAAAATGCCAATAATTAATGCTGACTGTGAAATAAGATTTTGAAAAATACCTGTAAAAAAATATTTTATGAAATTTGATTCTGTCAGGTAAGCGAGACAGCTGCGTGCCGCGATTACTTCTTATAATCAGAGAGAGAAAAAGAGGACTTGTTAACAGTATCGCTTATTTTAGAGTGTGCATTTTATAATTGTATTACAGGCGTGTTTATATATATATATATATATATGTATTATATATATATATATATATATATATATATATATATATACGAGGTTGATCAAATATAAACGAGACTGATTTTTAAAAAAATTATTGCTTACTTACAAATTATTCTTGATACAACTTATTTTTCTACATAGTCTCCTGCACGAGTAACACATTTTTCCCACCGGATTGGAAGTTTTTAATTCCATCTTCGTAAAAAGTTCTCGGGCGTTCATTGAGCCATTGGAGCACGAAGGTCTCCACCGCAGAATCGTCTTCGAAACGCTGGCCTCCAAGCGCCTCTTTGAGTGGCCCAAACAGGTTATAGTCGCAGGGTGATAAGTCTGGACTGTATGGGGGATGTTCCATTGGTTCCCAGCCAATTTGATCGAGTTTAAGCCTCGTAGCGTTCGCCGAATGTGGTCGGGCATTATCGTGAAGAAGAATGACGTTTCTCGCCGGTTTAGATTTCCTTTTCCTACGAAAAGACTGTTTTGCGGCCTCTAAAACATCGCAATAATATTGTGCATTTATTGTGCGTCGTTGATGGAGGAAATCGACGTGAAAGGCGCCTTGATTGTCGAAAAATACAGTGGCCATTACCTTCCCGGCCGACGATCGTGATTTGGCCTTCAGAGGCGCCCTCTCTCCCCTCTTCCGCCACTCCATACTTGCCTGTTTCGACTCGGGAGTGTAATTGTGAACCCATGTTTCGTCACAGGTGACAATCCGGTTTAATAATGCCTCACCATCTCGTTCAAATTGGGTCAATAGTAGCTGGCAAATCTCCAAACGATTCCGTTTGTGAACGTCGGTCAAAATTCGTGGAACCCACCTTGCAGATACTTTGCTGAGTTCCAGGTTTGATGTAACGATTTTTTGAACGCTACCATAGCTCAACTGGAGTTCATCTGCAATAAATCGCAGCAGCGATATACGTCTGTCTTCGTCCAGGAGCTTCCGAACAGCATCAATGTTTTCGTCCGTGACGGAAGTGGTCGGGCGACGATCATGGCTGAGGTTTTCTACTGCTTCCCGTCCTTCGACAAATTCCTTGTGCCAAGCAAAAACGCGAGCTCTTGACAGGGTCCTGTCCCCGTATTGAGCCGTCAATCTACGAAAGATTTCAGTCGGATTGACCCCCTCCTTGGCCAAAAACTTAATAATAATTCTCTGCTCCACGGAAACGTGCACTTCACTCTCACTCATTGTATAGTTTTATACTGAAGGGTCCGAAGAAATGTTGCCCGTCTACGCCCGTCCCAAACCTCCCAGGCTACCTGAAACCCCACCCTTTAGAGTTCAATGTCCAACGGAAAAGTTTTTAGAAAGAAAGTCAGTCTCGTTTATATTTGATCAACCCTCGTATATATATATATATATATATATATATATATATATATATATATATAGGGTTTTAAGGTGAAGCAGTATTTATTTATTGTTTTACTTACACTGAAAAATAATACATGAAATGAAATTATAACTCAATAATTTTTACTCTAACTGTTTCCTGCTTCTTCTTCTTCTTCTTGAAGATGCTTATCTGCAGAAAATGTATTGTTTTTTTTGCAAAGTGTAAGAATGTCGTTACACAAACATTTAGTTTCTTATAGGTTATAAGGCATAAACAGCGTATTAAACAAAATGTCCCACTGTACCTGTGCACGCATAATTCATTGTACCTGTTCAATGTAACGAGAAAAAATTACGTCATTTTAATTTTATTTAATTAGTTAACTAAAAAAATCATATTTCTTCAAATAATTCCAATTCCAAATGATGCTGCAGCAACTCTCCTGGATCCCCCAGTGGTTTAGCTAAAGAGATTTTTGAACTTCTAAGAGTGTATTTTGTGCGTAATGCAAAGGAATCGTTAGAAAGGTTAGCTGCGAATTACCATTTAATTATCGCAGTGACATTTGTGTAAATAGCTTGAAGGAAACGCTTACAAATGCATCCATATTGTGTAGAGCTCCTACAACCTCTAAAACCTACAGGTTATAGTTTGAAGCCTACGTAAATGCAATTATGCAGCATGAAGGTGAAGACTTACTTTATTGTGTCATATTCAGTGACCAATCTACATTTTGTGTGAATGGTGAAGTTAATAATCATAATGTTATTCTGGATTTAAGAAAATTCCAACGAGATATTGTGGAATAACGTATCTTGATGTCCTGCATCTGTCTTTATTTCCTAAACTGAAATGGGAACCACAAAACTTTATTCGGCGGCAAGATGGTGTCATAATTCTGCGATTGGTTGAATGAAATTTTCCCCCACAGCTAGATGTTCGTCGGAGACAAAGTGGCAGGGTTTTTTACCATGTTCGCAGTATCTGACTGCTTGTGATTTCTTTCTTTGGGAATTTATAATGGATCAAGCGTAAGTGCCACCGCTACCAGCTGACTTACCCGACTTGAGAAATTGTAATGAGGCAGGAAGGCCTGTATCAATAACTCCATACATGCTGATGAAGGCATAACACGAATTCTCCTATCGGCTGAATATGTGCAGTGTGACAAAAGGTTATGACATTGAACTCTTGTACCAATATTATATCAACATATCTTTAAAATAAATTAGGCCTATTATAACAGTAAAAATCATTTGTACTAAATAGCCTTATGTTGAAACACCATGTACTCTGTAATTACAGAATGCAGGATTGCATATTTTGAATCACGTTGAAAGAAATCGCGAAAAGTTTCAAAATGCGTGAAAAGACATTTTAAAAATGGGTCAATAACGTGAGTTTTTATACAAAAAGTGTTGTTATATATAAAACGTAATTTGGATACAAAACTAAATAACAATTAAGGTTACTTGAACCTAATGGAAATTCAGTATAATAAATATTTCGCACAATAAAGTGATGACAATTTCTTACAGCTGTCTTAACCAAGATGGACGAGTCCGTAGGGAGAATAGTTGCTGCACTCAAGGCTAAAGGTATGTTGGACAACTCCATCATTGTATTTACAAGCGATAATGGCGGAGCGACGAATGGGTACAACGGTAACGTCGCCTCGAACTTTCCTTTAAGAGGGGTACGTCATCAAAAGTTGTTGTTACTGTAATTAAAATAATTATTAGCGAATTTTCATTTGAGACTGAACTTTTCGAGCGGATAAACTCAGAAATTGCAAGTATGTATTATTATTGAGATATGTACGTATTAAACAAAATATCAGTGAAATCCGTTTGACAGTTTCAAAATGGCGGACATTTCAAATCCTTAGAACTTTGTCACTTTTTTATTAAACAATTTCCGAATATATATTTCACTGTCGTAATCAGCGTCAGAATCTGCCTAAGCTGACATTTAAAATTTTCAAAAGTCGTTTAGTTTACGAAAATAACTTTGACAGCGGTCAGGGTTTATTTTCATTTTTTCAGTGTAAAATCCTTAAGTCTACAATATATAGAGCTCCTACCAAATTTTAAAATCACGAAGCCAGAATGTAAGGTAAAATGCACGTAGTACCAAAATCCGACATCAGAGAGCTCTGGAATCGTTTTTTTTTACTATCTGCCCATCCTTAAGCGTATAAATTGCTGCAGTGACGTGAATTAATCTTGCACTCAATTAAGGTGTCTAATTAATATCCATTAGTGATTCATGCATTAACAAATAACCTAATTGTAATCTCAAGAGCTAACCTAAAAGCACATGGTTCATTTCCCTGCTGATAGATAGCGTTCTCCATTTTCATTCACACAATTTCCTATGCAGTGAAATCTCTATGTATTATAGACTCAAGGGTAATATGAAAGTTTAATACCGTATTTTATCGATTTTACGACTCACTGTAATTAAGACATACAGTTTTTAAGGAAAATTACAAAGTTACAGACATTAAAAAAACGAATATAATAAAGAAGCTACTGTACTTGAAAATACATGATCAAACACTTAAATATACTAAGCTAAATTTCAGGATTATGATACTTACTACCGCAAAGCCTGACCGTGATCGGTGTTTTTCATATCTGGTAGTTTTTATTACAATTTCTCCAACACCCTTAAAATTCTTTGTACAATTTTATCTCATATCAAAACAAATAACCGTTTCATCTGCATTGCTTATTTCGCTAAATGCATAGTTACGCATCTTACAAAGTTCAATGATATAAAGCTGGAAGCTCGAAAGTTTTAATTCAAAATCAGCTGGATGTTCTTGACAAATGGCAGTTCGACGCCATAGAGACAGACCTTGACAACGCATAAACCAATCACATCAGCCTCTTGAAGTCTTAAATAAATTTATCCCGTAACATGCTGCTGCTTCCATTGCTTTCACATTCATAATTTGACGCGTTACTGGTAGACATTTACATCTAGCTTAATTATGGCAGGACGGCATGGTTATAAACAATTATGTTACCACGACATCGTTCCTAATTTTTTCGCCTCTGCAATATTTCTTTATGAAAAATTTTATTAGACCAACTTTGTTAGAAATTGTGCCCTTTCTCCATAAAGCGGTCAAAATTATGTTAGGTTTTGCCGTTCAGCCAATATTACAGGAAATAACCAGCTATTACACTCTCAACGTTAAATCAGAGTGCCCAGTTTTGAAACGGAAGTCAATGGGAAAAAATCTTACAGGTATGTTTTTCGGGCTTTACTCAAGGAACACTCGTACCAAATTTCAAAACAACCGGAAAGTGCGTTTCACCAAAACTACATGCACTCGCCATCATTAAATCAGAGGCTACCATTTTCAAACTAAAGTAAATAAGAAAAAATGTTACACATCATTTGCACTTTGTACAAGATATCTTCGTAATAAATTTCAAAACAATCGGTTGTTGAGTTTTCTAAAATAGTACACTCTACTTTAAATCAGAGGCTGCCATCTTGAAATGGAAGTCAATGGGAAACAAATTTTACATATATATCGTTCGGGCTTTATACAAAGTATCTCCATACCGAATTTCAAAACAATCGGTCAACGCGTTTAGCCAAAATTGCTTAACAAATACACAAAAACACAAACTAAATGCCGAACGGTCGAGTTGAAACAGAGACATTGCTTCTTTTGGTCAATCATCATTGAATAAAAAATCACATTTTTAGTTATTTATTATTAATGACTTGTTGGTGTCTGTACAGTGCAAAGACACACTCTGGGAAGGAGGAGTCAGAGTTCCAGCAGTCATCTGGAGTCCTTTGCTCACTAGAGCTCCCAGAATACATACGGGGCTGATGAGCGTGATGGACTGGTTGCCTACTCTGATTTCTGCAGTTACTAACAGCAGTTACCCATCTCGTAAGTTATTTTTTAGGCAAATGATTTTATAGGTTATAATTCTAACGATTACACAGGTCTACAACCAAAAAATTGATTTGATAATTTTAGCTAATCTTTATGCCATTTTTGTTTTATCTCTATAACAGTAAAACCGATTTAGTACTTAATGAGATAATTAGTTAATTTGGGAGAACTGTTTATTCCCAATCAGTTTTAAAAGGGCAGATGTTTGAATCGAAATAATTTTAAATAAGCAGTGATTTGTGTAAATTAATAAAGTCAAGAGATTGTTTTTATATTTTTTTTAAAGCGAATATGCAACTGCCAAAATAATCGAACAAAGGCGTATCTATTAATGTAACGAATTTGGATTCAACGGAAAGTGTAAGCAATAATTAATTAACCGGATGTAACACTTAAAACATAATTATTAATAGACAAGAATATTTTTTGAAACAATCGGACTGGACATCATATTTCAATGATTAACAAATTTTTGTTACTTAAAGTTTACACAGTATTGTTTAATTCCAGAAAAACATAAACTGGATGGCAGTGACCAATGGTGTGCACTGAAAGGAGAATGCTCACCACCTTATACCACGTTGTTACACAATATTGACCAAAAAGGCAATAACGCAGCTTTGGAAAGGAAAATGAAAGTTATTACAGGTAAATATATTTATGTCTTGGATTTACTGAAGTAAGCGAATATTCTTCTGAAATCAAGTAATATTCGCGATGTTTTTGTTAATACGGTACAGTTTACTACCACCTATGATTATATTAATTAATTTGTTTACATTTTCTAGAATTTCTTCAATAATTTCACTTCTTTTTTTCTTTTCATCCCTGCAGGGGGTACAGACTAGCTGCATCTATTGAGAGAATTTAGACGTGCCTCGCCGTACCCTAGTCTAACACACACACACTTACAACACTACACTTACGGCTTTAACACTTTACACTCACACTTACATTTAGGTAGGCGATAATAGCCTCAATGTACTTTTCGCTTTAAAATAATAACAACAACAAAATTTCTTTTCCTTATGAAATATAGTCCCCTTCTCTCTCTCTCTCTCTCTCTCTCTCTCTCTCTCTTTCGCTCTCACTCTCTCTCACACACACTCAATTCTTTATCATATACTACTTTTTACTATCTATTGTATGAACTTTTCTTTACTTCTGAGGTCCGTCTTAACTTCCTCTACACTGATCTCTCAAGGGTTTGCCTTTTTATAGTACAGAAAACATTTTATTTCTAAAATGTATGCAGTATGATTTACATTATTCTTTTCATGTGTTTGTCGAACTTCAGCTTTTAAATTTTCATTGTTGACTCTATAACTTATTGTTTTGTCAAAAATGTATATTATGCATATTTTGGCTTGAGAATAGGAGATCAAGATAAAGTGTGGGCTCCTCACAAAAGTATGTCATAGCTGCGTAGAAAAACTTCGCTTATGATACAAAGGAGAGTTACAATCTTTCGGATTTGCTATCCCAATGATGTGGAGGGAGCAAAAACCACGTTAATGACTGTTACTTTTGTACTTGTCATGTTCAAGGCTATAATTCCAAAAACCATAAGCTCATTAACTACCCTAATCTGGAATCTGCTAGTCGTCCGGTACCACACGGTCCTGGATTGACAGTTCCTCAGCCCCCTCGTGACTTGGACAGTATAGATAGGGAAGCTAATAGAGAAGCCTGTATGTCGGAGAGCGATGAAGTACACAGTGAGTTCAAAGCAAGCAGTTCAGAGGATGAACCTGAGCTTATTTCTCAACAGGAGTTGAACGACTTAGTGAGAGATCTTGGACTTCCAAAAGATGCAGCTCAGTTACTTGGCTCCCGTCTTAAAAACAAAAATTTATTACAGCCAGGCACTTCTTTTTCATGGTATCGACACCGTGAAGCAGTTTTTGTTCCTCACTTTGCTCTGGATGAGAATCTTGTTTATTGCAAAGACATTCTTGGTCTGATGAGTCAATTTGGTGTACAATATGACCCGATTCATTGGCGTCTATTCATAGACTCATCAAAGCGAAGTCTAAAGGCTGTTTTGTTGCACAATGGCAATACTTATGCTTCAGTTCCAGTTGGCCATTCGGTACATTTAAAAGAAACATACGAAAATTTGTCATTAGTTCTCGAATGAATTCATTATAATGAGCATAACTGGTTGATATGTGGAGACTTGAAAGTACTCACTATGCTCTTAGGTCAGCAATCAGGGTACACCAAGTTCCCTTGTTTTTTATGTTTATGGGATAGCCGAGACAGAAATTCCCATTGGAAAAACAAAGACTGGCCATCACGAGGAGCTCTGTCGCCAGGCCAAAAAAATGTAATTAGGAGAAGTTTGGTTCCTTCTGACAAAATCCTGCTACCTCCTCTACACATAAAGCTAGGGCTGATAAAACAATTCGTAAAGTCTCTCAATAAAGAAGGTGAATGTTTTAAGTACTTATGCTCCAAGTTCCCAGGATTAAGTGATGCAAAGCTAAAAGAGGGGATCTTTGTAGGCCCAGATATCCGGAAACTTTCCACAGATCCACATTTCACTCAGACCATGAATGAGAAGGAGAAGGAAGCTTGGAATTCTTTTAAAGATGTTGTTGAGAAGTTCCTTGGTAACGTGAAGGATCCCAACTACAGAAGTATCGTGGAACGCATGTTGAAGGCATTTCAATTACAAGGTTGCAACATGAGTTTGAAGGTTCACTTCTTACATTCGCATGTGGACTATTTTCCGGAAAACTTAGGGAAGTAAGTGAAGAACAAGGGGAAAGGTTCCATCAGGACATCAAGGAAATGGAACGTAGGTATCAGGGCAAATGGAACGTAAACATGATGGCTGACTATTGTTGGATGCTGCAGCGTGAATCATCTGAAGAGTCCTACACCCGGAAACGAACACGGAGGAATTTTCAAGAGAAAAAAAAACGTTTTCATAAAAATAATAACTAAATATGCCACTGTTAATTCTGAAGCTGTTATTTCTACTCATTTATGTATTTTGTACAGTAAACAACGTTGAAATAAATAAAAGATCATGAAAACTCTTATTCGCCAATTCTGTTTTCTTTTAATGGTAGTACCTCTGCCCTTACTTGAGACTGAACAATTTCCTTACGTGATAGAAAAAAACTGACCTCATGTTCGGCTTCAGCACACCAAAAAACATAAAGATTGACCAAAATCATCAAATCAAATTTCAGAAAGATTATTTTTGTAGACCTGTGTTATCTACAGAGTGTCTCGTGAACCCTGAAAAATGTCAGTAAACAATCAAGAAAAAGTTTATTTTTTTAAAAAACCGCCATTTATGTTTTATCTCTATAACAGTAAAACCGATTTAGTACTTAATGAGATACTTAGTTAATTTGGGAGAACTGTTTATTCCCAATCGGTTTTAAAAGGGCAGATGTTTGAATCGAAATAATTTTAAATAAGCAGTGATTTGTGTAAATTAATAAAAGTCAAGAGATTGTTTTTATATTTTCTTTTCAATCGAATATACAACTGCCAAAATTATCGAACGAAAGCGTATCTATTAATGTAACGGATTTGGATTCAATGACAAGTGTAAGCAACAATTAATTAACCGGATGTAACACTTAAAACATAATTATTAATGGACAAGAATATATTTTGAAACAATCGGACTGGACATCATATTTCAATGATTAACAAATTTTCGTTACTTAAAGTTTACTCAGTATTGTTTAATTCCAGAAAAACATAAACTGGATGGCAGTGACCAATGGTGTGCACTGAAAGGAGAATGCTCACCACCTTATACCACGTTGTTACACAATATTGACCAAAAAGGCAATAACGCAGCTTTGAGGAAAGGAAAATGGAAAGTTATTACAGGTAAATATATTTACCCCGTCTTGGATTTACTGAAGTAAGCGAATATTCTTCTGAAATCAAGTAATATTCGCGATGTTTTTGTTAATACGGTACAGTTTACTGCCACCTATGATTATATTAATTAATGTGTTTACTTTTTCTAGAATTCCTTCAATAATTTCACTTTTTTTTCTTTTCTTCCCTACAGGAGATGCAGACTAGCTGCATATATTGAGAGAATTTAGACGTGCCTCGCGGTACCCGAGTCTAACACACACACACTTACAACACTACACTTACGGCTTTAACACTTTACACTCACACTTACATTTAGGGAGGCGATAATAGCCTCAATGTGCTTTTCGCCTTAAAATAACAATAACAACAATTTTTTTTTATGAAATATTGTTTCCTTCTCTCTCTCTCTCTCTCTCTCTCTCTCTCTCTCTCTCTCTCTCTCTCTCACTCACACACACACACACATTCAATTCTTTATCATATACTACTTTTTACTATCTATTGTATGAACTTTTCTTTACTTCTGTGGTCCGTCTTAACTTCTTCTATACTGATCTCTCAAGGGTTTGCCTTTTTATAGTACAGAAAACGTTTTTATTTCTAAAATGTTTGCAGTATGATAAATTCTTTTCATGTGTTTGTCGAACTGTAGCATTTAAAATTTCATTGTTGCTCTATAGGTTCTTATTGTTGACTTTTATAACTTTTTTTGTATTATTTTAGACCATACGTGTTTTCGTATTATGAATTGTTACTAAAATGTATTTTTTCTTCAGGTTAAACATAACTTCAAAGTAAAAAATTACATTATTTTTTCAAATTTATATTTTTAAATACGCTAACTCTTATTAAATATAATCAAAAAAGTTGTTGTTTTTAAATAATATATAATCGTATAAAATAATTAGATCACCTCACAATTATATATAACTCATTAAAATAACTACACATCGTTTATTGTAGAACCCAGTTGTGCATTCAAGACTTTCAGTTATTGAACCGTTTTATAATTCCTTTATAATTTCGCTTTTTCTCTTTTCTTAGTCAGATATAATCATGTCTCTCTCTCTCTCTCTCTCTCTCTCTCTCTCTCTCTCTCTCTCTCTCTCTCTCTCTATATATATATATATATATATATATATATATATATATATATATGCTCTCTATTATGCTAACGAAGTATAGTCCTAACGACTTCTTAAACAGTATTAAGTAAGTTATAATCAAATTACCAATTCTGGTTTTTACAATAGTGACTGCTCCAACAGCTCATTCTTCAATTGAAATTCACAAATAACCACTGAATTAATTAAAATTCCATTATGTTTTATGATCTACTTATTTTATATTCTTCGCGAGGATTACATTATTTTTCATCATCAATATTACAGGTTTATTGAAATTAACATAAGTAATTGATTATGTTTATAAAATTAATGCTTAGTGATTGCAATATATATTATTACAGCTCATTCCGACATTTGTCATTATTTGAATATATAAAGCACCACGCGATATTTCGGGAGTATGGCTCAACTCTCGTTTTCAAGTTGACTTAAAACTTAAACATGCAAGCAGAACATGCAATCGCTTGTGGTATTGCTTACAGCGTTCACTTTTGTAATATAGGTACAGTTTTTAGATTCCTGAAAGCCGGAGTTTTAAAAAATGTACTTCCATTATATAATGGGAAAAAGTAGGCAAGGAAAATTAACTCTGAACATAAATAAATGTAAACAAAAAGAAAACACGATTAGGCCTGGTAGAAAGATCCAAATTAGTCGATCTTATACCGTCCGAAAATCACAAATTTAATTGGAAAGAGACAAAAATAATACATTGGGAGAATAACTTATATAAGTTTAATATATATAAGTTTAACTTATATAAGTTAATATATAACTTATACATTAATTGAATTCTCATACATAATACATTGGGAGAATAACTTATATAAGTTTAATATATATAAGTTTAATATATATAAGTTTAACTTATATAAGTTAATATATAACTTATACATTAATTGAATTCTCATACATAAAATAACAGACATAATTGTCAACCAAACAATTGTAGAAATAAAACCTTTACCCATTATTAAAAATTAAATTAAATTTGAAAATGAACAACTTTAAATTTAAAAAAGGCGTACGTTATAACGTTTATATAAAGATGAAAGGGTTATTACAATTGTAAGTGTTAATTGACACAGAATTAAAAATATTATTTAAGATTTGGAATTTTTGCGATTTTAAAACAGTTAAACGGTTTTTTATGAGTAACGAACAAGTGCAAGTATTACACAGAATCAATTTTTGTACAAAGTTTAAACAACTTAACGAACGGTAAAGTACTAATACAAATAATTATACAGTAAACAGATAATTTTAACGACAAAATATTATTGTATAGATCTAGTAAGTAAGGTAAATTGTCTAGTGTAAAGCTGAACACGCTATATATGTTGGATTTTATATTGATCATATTAATTTTAAGATTTTCAATCCTCTTATTTTCGTTCCTTCTTTGTGTGTCAACTGTAGTACGCTGTACGCATGCGTGCCCGCTCGATCGGACAGAGCGTGACTAGGATGTTCGGATATTGTATTCGATACGATATTTGGCATCGATAGAATATCGAAACAAAATATCGATACTCTGATAATATCGGATGAAAAATATCTGTACTCGTGACATCAAATAAGTTTGTTTTGTTCTAGTAAAATATTTAAACTAATATTAATAATTAAAAGTATTATTATTGTCTATAATATCAGTTGGCAAACACGATGTGTTTAATAATACAGTGCAATACAGTATTAACAATAGCTTACAACAAAACGTGATACATTAAATAAAAAGCAATATTTACTACAAAATATTAAAATAAATGTTGTTAATTAAACATCAGATAATGATAAGGAGTTTTAACTTATATTGAACCTATTTCTTAAAACTACTACATAAGTAATGACCAAATACACACGTAATTAATGCTGTAATGTACAAATATAATAAAAGCAGTAATGTACGCATGACTCAAATATCAATGAGAAATAATTACTGATATTAAAGATAACACTATAAGGCGATAAGAAAAATATAGACAGGCGACACTGCTGCATAAATAGTAAATTGTCAGTTTATTTCCTGTTTTTTGTTTCTCTCTTTCTTCATGAAAGGAATACGTAGATAAAATACGACACACCGTTTGACCGATACCACCATACGATATTTGGGTGCTGGTATCGATACCTCGATATTTACGAAACAACATTATCGTTACCGAAGCTGCGAGTATCGAAAGGAAAATATCGATAATTATCAGTATCGAAAATATCGGAATATTCTCATACGTGACTGTCGTTTGTACTCGGAGAGGAGACGCGGTTTTGGGATACAACTCAGCTGTGACCGCCATCTTGTTTGTGTTAGTGTGACAATGAATTGGGTGGGCGTTATATCTTGGCCTCGAGGATCGATAAGGCCAATTCACGATATGTGCAGTGGCAGTCAACATTTAGTTTTCATAACAATGCAGTCTTTCCCAAAATCTGTAGTGATCGCTCAAACTTGGTACGAAATTAATAGGCTATATATACCGAAGATGGTTAAGGCTCATTTACACGATGCCAGTCGGCGTTCCAGTTGAGATTGCCAGACGCTGGATGCCAGCGACTATCAACGTGTAAACATGATAGTTACTGGAGAAGCCAGCAAGCCACAGACGTGCCAGTCGCTGGCAGCTCCAGCAGAACAAATATTTTTGTTTTACTGGCGCTCAGCTTTTCCCTCCACCACTCTACCGCACTGGCGCCAGCCAAATGAAACGTTTAGGGTGTTTGTTGTGTTTGTGATCGTGCTCATAAAAGCTCGCTGCCTAAAGCTATGTTCCTAACAAAGCGGTGTCGCTATCTAGTGGCTGTGATTTGACGTGAACCCGGGGACGTAATAAAACGGTCGTCTAAATTTGTAAATTTAAGAAGTTACGGGCAACGGAATCAACAGATAAACGATACTTATTACATTCTGTACTTATTGTATACATTATTTTTAATTTTAACATAAAATGTAAATATAAACATTTATGAATTCAAATCTGATACTGCGACTTTCTGTAATCTTTGATTTTAATATATTATAGAATGCTTTATTAATTTTACAAAATCAATTAAAATTTCATCCTCTTCAACGATAACAACGATAGCAATTGCACTGTTTTCATGTTTTTTTTTTATTAAAAAATGTTTTATTTTATAAAAAGTTCATCGTTCACAGTAAAAAACTTTCACCAAACTGTTCTCTATTAGATAAGTTAACTTCACAGTTCGAGTTCACATATTTATCTAACAGTGAATAGCTTTAACTTTACTAACTGTGAACTGAAATCTCCGGAAACTGTTTATTTTATTTCCACTAAGATCGCGTATGCCCTGCGTCTGCATAATGGGTTCACAGTTTGGTACCTTCCAATCTGACTGAAACTATTTCACACCTAACACATACCAAAACTAACTGGTGAAATTTTCACACTTCACACTTTTGTTAGTGGAATTACTGAGGAGATAAATATAGATATTGCTAACTGCGCGCGCATCACAGTTCTTTCCCGGCCTGATGTAGTTTGTTTATTATTATTTACTTAGTATAGCGAATGTTTTTTGTACAATTAGTTTTATGTAGAAGTATAATTGTGTAGAAGAACAGTATATTTGTGTAGATACATTAATACCATCAATAGGGGTTTTTGATTTTCTGATTTATATTAGCCTTTATGAAGAAGCAATAGGTAGATAACAGACCAACAAAACATTCATTCACAGTTAACAATTATATTTAACAGATATTGAAAAGTAGCAGTAGCAGTTTTCACAGTTAGCAATATTTCATAGATAGTATCACGGCCAACGCTCTGTAGAAAATCAACGCCATCTAGTTTGCATAGACAACGTTTTAGTGACGTCATCCACCGCTACAATATGGCCGCTAGATAGCGCTACCGCTTTCATAGGGAACCATAGCTTAAATCTATGTGTAATGGCTGTGCTGGGAGGAATCAAGGTTAAAGAATCCACGGCCTTAACAGTAAACGAAGTTGAGGGACAATCCAATATTGTTGGAATTTTAGGCACAATGCCTAATAACGTGTGCACGCCTAAAATTAAAGACCCGTACCAGAATTTCGCCGTTGTAAGCATTTAGATTACACTTGTTAATCCCGCAATTTATTTTCGGATAATATGGTCAGATAATAGTGACATAACAATGTTTGCTTCCGGTTTTCTAGGAAATACTAACCAAGGAAAGTACGATTACTGGTATGGCCAGGTGCATACAAGAAAGAAGTACAATTTGTGCGCCATACAGAAAAGTCTGGTAGCCAAGAGCTTGAAAGAGACCAGTAAGCCTCTACCGTCTAAGAAAACAATTTCAAAAACAAGGAAAAAAGTTACCATCAAGTGTTTAAAAACTGGTAAGTATTTTTCTCTATACATTTTATATATTATTGTTTAAATAATTATTATTTAAAAATAAATAAATGCTGACTTTCTGCTGACGTGTTGGTGCAAATTTTCAACAATATTCTTTCGTAAGTTACACTTTTTTTAAAAGCTGATTTCACATAACCAACATTGAAAGCTGTATATTTCAGAATTTTAAAATGACATTGAAAATAATTTCACACCACACCCGCGCGCACACATACTCTCTCTCTCTCTCTCAATCACAAACGCGCACACACAAACAGGGGCGCATATATGGTGAAAATTCTAAGATAGATTTTTACATGAACCAAATTTACTATAGATAAAATTTAATTTTTGAGGATTACTTTGTAAAAATATTGCAATTCTTTCTTTTACTTTAGAAAGTGCAATTAAATTACTTTTACTTAATTAAATTTACACTTAGGCTGTACGAGTGTTTAAAAAAAATGTATGGAATCTAGGATATGATAACATTTGTAAAAGTGACAAAAAACATTCATGCCAAGGTATGTCCTGAAACGCTCTGTTTTCCGTCTAATATTTTGTTTTTCTTAAAAAAATAATAATACTCAAAAAAATAAAGATATTGAAATGAAATTTTTGTAAGGCTATTACCAGTGTTTATAAACATAATTGTACAAAAATAATTTCTTTTAACGAACTTAAAATATTAAACATCACGTATCACGTTTGTCTTGATTCTTCGTTTTTGTTATTAATTAGTTGATGTTGTTCTTCAGTCATAACTCCTTTATTAATGTAATATTTTCACCGTTAATTTCGTTTTAATTGTTTTAATTTATTTAATTGTTCGTTAATAATTGTTTTAATTTATTTTCTAATTATCGTAGACATTCTCGTTCATTTATTCGTATCTTTGTTCTTCATTTAAAACATATTTTTTTAAAATAATTTAATTTCCCATTTTAATTAGGAATTAAATTTTTAACATAACCTCAATTGAAATGATATTGTAACAACAGCTGTTGTGCGAAATCAGCTGTTTAAGTAATCACAATTATATTTTTTTATCTACTACAGCACGCAACGCGCTAAATGCATACCATACTATTATATGTAATATGGCATTGGCATGTATTCGCAAAATCCAACATCACAAACCCCCCTCCCTTAAAATATGACACAGTTTGAAAAAATATTATTTCTTACCAATTAAAAATGGCGGTCATATAAACTTTACCGTTGAAATAGTATGACAACGTCTGCGTTTATAGGATAGTATAAAGAATAATTTTTTTTTGGTACATTCTGTTATAAATCAAACAATACAAAAAAATCTAATAATAAGCAAAGAATGTATACTAACAAAAGTGATTATACGTTGGAGAACTTTTCTTAAACAGCTGAATATATTTATGTAGGAATACTAGCAGTTATTGTTGTGTGTAATAACTAAATAATATTAATACTATTTTAAATTTGTTTTATACATTTCTTTTATTATATATTTTGTTTGCAAAAGGGCATACAAGTTTCATTTTTGAGTATTTAAATTAACAAATGTCCCCTTCTTTGCTGGGTGGTGGTTGCTCCAGATCCCCTTCGGTTAGTTCTTCTTTTCCTTGAGATTAACAAGAAAATTGTAAGTGTTTTGACTTAAAACTTTATATCCCGAAAACGTCTTTTTTTACTACAAAAGTTAGATAGTTGAAATTTTTACTACATACCTAGACTAACTAAACAAACAAAGTTAACCTATTTTTATTGAGTTAAAATTTTTTTTCTCAATAAAAATATTAATTGCAAAGTTTTTGAATTACTTTTTACTATTTTGTTTAAAAAAAAATATTTTTAGAAACTTATTTAGTAATCGTAGGAAAGAAGGTTACCTTTATAGAAAAATTACATTATATTAGTGTATAAAAAATTTAAATTGTTATCTTGAGTGGTTTAGGAGAAAACGGTACCGGAAAATGTGAAAATTAACATACACACACACACACACACACACA